>CH000023.1:348072-364064 GCA_000149265.1 Ciona savignyi | reverse complement strand
TGTTTTTTTATGTAAATCCTCTGTTCTTGAAATCTCGCAGATTAGAAGAATTATCAAGATTAAGAGCAAAATGCATTGAGTACAAATCAATGTATGAAGCATCAGAAATAGAAAGAATAAGGCTATCTGAAATAGTTGGCATTCTAAATACCAGGTGAGGTTAATAAAAGGCGTTTTGCATTGCAATCTGTTAAGTTCCACTGATAGGATACATTAGATAATAAAGGTAAATTGCAAAACTGTGACATGCTTTTGAGGCGTCTGAATTAGCAGGGTCTTTACCTATTGGTTCCAATATATTGATAATCATTTTACTGAATAGCTCTGTGGGTATTGTGTCCCCTTTCAGAATGGGCATATGCCCATGGTCGTTTACTAGTCGGTTGTACAATTGGGCAAGGTATTTATAAGACATCGCCTAAACCCAGTGGATAAATAGGCTGTACTAAAATGGAAAGAACGTTTTAATAATATACAACGCGATGCAGTAGCTTCGGTAACCCGTTGCTGAGCATGAAGTAATCGGATGATTGCCAGTGTGAAACCCTCCTTGCGTTTTGCCAATCATACGAATAAAACATTGATATTCTATTCTATATTTAATTTACTCTACAGATTGAATGGCGCTGTAGAAAAATGTGAGACGCTTATCACATCTAATCATGATGATAAGAGGAAAATCCAGTTCCTTGAGCAGAAGTTGGAAGGAAAACCAGGTACGAGAATACAAAAATACTTTATGCACATAATGTTTGTCCAACAGCTAGTTAATTGGGTTTTTAATTTCTTCAATATTATTCACCCCACTCCACACATGCAGTTGAATATTCCAATGTATTTCCAGACTCCCAGCAATCTCACAGGTCGGAATCGAGCTCAATTGAAGACCTAAAATCTCAGCTTCTAATACAGGTGAAACACCAATTTTTTTTTATAATAGTTTTAAATTACCAGTTCTAACTAAAAATTGTCTGCGCTTTTTTATTCTTTGGTCGATTGAAATAGAAAACATAACAATTAAAGTTATAACAAGATTGGACTAATTTCGAATAATTTAAATTTAACAGATAGTGTTTTTGTTAGGATAGGATAAGATATTAATGTTTATCCCAAGGGGGGTTTACACACGGGCAATCGTCAGATCACCTCGCGCCAACCGTCGGGTTACCGGAGCTATTGCACTGTGTTGTATAAATTAGACATTCCTTCAATTTGGTAGAACCCATTAATCCGCTGGGTGTTCAATCAATTGGCCCGTTGGGTTTAAAATACGTCTGGAATGTGCCCTGATCAAGCACCCGTATGGCTGATTGCGATCTATTAACCTTCTGACTAAAGATCCAACGCTCTATACACTTGAGTCACACAGCCCGGGGTAGATGGATATCTATGTTTCCTTCCAACAATTTCCAAGGAGTTTAGTTTAGTTTATTTTTTTGCTCCTTCGTTACAATAAAGAAGAATAGAAGTCTAATTCTCCTATCATCCCCACTACAGCAAGACGAAAACCACGCGCTCAAAGAAACCCTGCAAAGCACGTTACGTCACAAGCAGGATGACGTCACGATGTATCAGGAACTTCTTAAACAAACAAAACATGTTTTCATGGACGCACTTCGAAATTTCACTTCCCCCAAATGACATTTTTATCATACCCACCAATATTATAGTTCAAAACATGAATTCGTTCGGAAGTTGTTTTTAAAATTTCTAAAGCAAAATATAGTCAGTTATAAAATAATGTACTCAAATCGACTGCGAACACGCAATATTCTAACACTTGCCTGTGTTAAACCTGGGAGGTCTGCCACCTCGCCTGTATTATTGGAACGCAGTCGTAAAACCTTTACTTGCAAATTTTTACAGCTGTTTCTATCCGAAATAACTTGAACACAAGTTCCTTAAATGCAGAAACTCCAGTTTTTGTACCTACAAGTTTTTTTTTATCTTATATGAGCATTTTATGTATATTTGTGTTTTGTTTAAAATTGGTGCTGTATGTCGAATTCGTTTAACTTGGTGTTCGTATAGTTAAATATAAACAAATTTGTTTATTACGCCAATAAAAATAGCAGAAGTTCCTATATGATATAAATTATTAGGCCATTCAGATATCTATGCGAAGTTTTGGAAGAATAGTCCACACCAGCCGCCATTATTATTGGCCAACAAAACATCAGTATCATGAACCACGACGTCCTTTTTCATTCTTGTGTTTTTGGGTTATAATTGTCTTGGGACTTTTACCACAAAATATAGTTCATGAATAAACAGGTTTTGTAGTACCTTGGTAAAACATGCTATATAGTAATATTTTGTCAACGTGAAAGAACCCAACTGCTGTGCCGTTTTATAAATAATCGAATTATAATCTCAGTCGTTCCAAATAGGCAGTCAATTTGTAACTTTGGTAAGTCCAGTTTTATTGCAACTCTTTACGCATATTTCGGTTGCCAATTTCTGAGTTGAAAGAAAAACAGAAATAATATCCAATACACAATCGTTTAACTTTTTATTTGCATAAGATAAATATTTTCGAAATATGAAAGACGGTGGATAATATTCTAACCGAAGAAAAGCGATTTCAATTCGTCGTAGAGGACAAGCACAAGGGCGCCACCAGTGCCTCGGAGAATATTGGAGAAAGCACCTTTGAAGAAAGCTTTGCCTCCTTCTTGGGCATATATTTTCTTCCAACAATCTACTGTGCCCTTGTAAGGCAAGTCATCCTTGGATCGGCCTGATTGCATCATCAGTCGACGTCGCACGGTATCGAAAGGATAGGAAAGAATGCCAGATCCAGTAGTTACGACTTGGGCGATCATCCAACTTACTACGATAGGTGTGTTCTTTGGATCGGGCAACATTCCCTTGACGGTGTCGTATGTGCCGAAGTACGCGGCTCTGTAAACGATGATTCCTTGAATAGAGACGAAAAACCCTTGGTAGAGTCCCCGGACACCATCACGTTTTGCAATAGTAACCAAGCAATTGCCCAATCCAGTAAACTCTCGGGCCTTTCCGCTGCCAACATCAGCCCCAAGTCGGGTTCTGGCGAAATCGAGGGGGTAGACAAAGCAGAGACCTGTCGCACCGGCGGCACCACCTGAAGCGAGGTTACCCAAGAAGTATCGACCGAACTGGGTCTTTCTGTCAACACCAGAAAGGAAAATTTGCTTGTATGTATCTTTGAAAGCGAAATTAAGGGCTTGGGTCGGGAAATAACGAATTACATTTGCCAAGTTTCCACGCCAGAACGCTGCAATACCCTGCTCAGCTGGAATTCGCTTGAAACAGTCAATGATTCCCTTGTACTGGTCGGCCTCTGCTATTTGCTTTGAAACAGCTTGAACTTGAAGCAGAAGTTTCACTCGCTCGATTGGAGCAACCAAGGTTTTGGAAATGGCGGCTGCTGTGCCACCAACTGCAAGATCTTGAGCGAAATTAGTAAAACTGAAAGGCATTTTCCTTTTTTATCTAGAAAAATAAGAAGTTTTTTTAGTTAGGAATTGTTAGACTGAAATATCCCCCCTACCAATATAATTATATTATTCTATAAGAAAAAACATAAAAAATATTATTATTGCAATTATATTATGTCACAAAACGGTAATTTTTCAAAAAATCTGCATTGCCTCAAAATATTCTAATGGTCAATAAACTTTAATTCAATAGAAACAATTAACAAAACATCTCTCTAGTCAAATCCAAACAAAAGCTGCATTTTCAAGAAATAAAAACATTTTCTCGTGTACTCTTGCCGATTACTTCTGTGTTATAACTGCCACTTCTATACGAACAGGTAAACTCCCGTCTGTGGTCACAAGGTCCAAGAGCTGTATATATATGCCAACTATGACCTCAGGTGTGCTAAAAATCCCAAAGGTGTTGTTTAATTAATCAAGTTGACAGGTAATAATCACCATGCGTAACTGTAGAAGCTTGCGTCTACAAGGTTGAACAGCTGTACAAAGCTGGTTATTTTCTTTACTTCAGAACAACCTAATAGAAGAAATCTTATGGTATTTTGATTCACCTTGATTAATTAAACAACACCTATGGGATTTTTAGCACAGCTGAGGTCATAGTTGGCATATATATACAGCTCTTAGACCTAGTGACCACAAACGAGTTTAGGCTACCTGTTCGTATGGAAGTCGCGGTTAGAACACAAGAGTAAGCCGCAAAAGCGTGAAAACTTAAAGAAGGGAAAGCGGGAAAGACGAATGGAGGGAAACTGCAGGCTAAAATAAAGATTAGGGCATTAAAGTTAGTTTTAAACATGTGGTTGGAGTTAAGGCTAGTTCTGCGGTTAAGATCAGTGTTTAGGGCAGGGTTGAAATTAGTTTAAATAGTTTTGGTAAGCAGTTTCCCTTATTCTCTCCTTCCCGCTTTCCTTCCTTTTAGTAATGCCCCGCCAAGAGTGCATGACAACATCGTGCAGCTTTTGTTTAAATTTACCTAGAGGGGTATTTTGTTATTTGTTTCTATTAAATTTAAATTCCAAGCCACTAAATTGCATTTAGTATTTAGGCAGAAGTTTATAGACCATTGGAACATTCTTTGAGGCAGGGAAAAATTACTAAAATATAATGTTTTTTACACAATGTTCCTGCAATAATAATCTCTTTTTTAGTCAAATTTTAGTCAAATTATTCTTAATTACAAAAACTTACTATTTTTAGATAAAAAATAGAAAATGCCTTTTAGCATCACTAATTTCGCTCAAGATCTTGCAGTTGGTGGCACAGCAGCCGCCATTTCCAAAACCTTGGTTGCTCCAATCGAGCGAGTGAAACTTCTGCTTCAAGTTCAAGCTGTTTCGAAGCAAATAGCAGAGGCCGGCCAGTACAAGGGAATCATTGACTGTTTCAAGCGAATCCCAGCTGAGCAGGGTATTGCAGCGTTCTGGCGTGGAAACTTGGCAAATGTAATTCGTTATTTCCCGACACAAGCCCTTAATTTCGCGTTCAAGGACACCTACAAACAAATTTTTCTTTCTGGTGTTGACAGAAAGACCCAGTTCGGTCGATACTTCTTGGGTAACCTCGCTTCGGGTGGTGCCGCTGGTGCGACTGGTCTCTGCTTTGTCTACCCTCTCGATTTCGCCAGAACCCGACTTGGGGCTGATGTTGGCAGCGGAAAGGCCCGAGAATTTACTGGATTGGGCAATTGCTTGGTTACCATTGCAAAACGTGATGGTGTCCGGGGTCTCTACCAAGGCTTTTTCGTCTCTATTCAAGGAATTATTGTCTACAGAGCCGCGTACTTCGGCACATACGACACCGTCAAGGGAATGTTGCCCGATCCAAAAAACACCCCTATCGTAGTAAGTTGGATGATCGCCCAAGTCGTAACTACTGGTTCTGGCATTCTTTCCTATCCTTTCGATACCGTGCGACGTCGACTTATGATGCAATCAGGCCGATCCAAGGATGACCTGCCATACAAGGGCACAGTAGACTGCTGGAAGAAGATATATGCCCAAGAAGGAGGCAAAGCTTTCTTCAAAGGTGCTTTCTCCAATATTCTCCGAGGCACTGGAGGCGCCCTTGTGCTTGTCCTCTACGACGAATTGAAATCGCTTTTCTTCGGTTAGAATATTATCAACCGTCCCTTATGTTTATAAACCGTCCTTCATATCTAATGCAAATAAAAGTCAAAATATTTTATATGGGATATTATTTCTGTTTATCTTTCAACTCAGAAACATACAACCGACAATCGTTATGAATTACCGTGCTGTAAAAGAATCCGATAGTTGGCGAGCGCGGTCTATTAAGCGTATTTTTTCAAGTCGCTTATTTTGGATCAATTTTCGTAACATTTTAGCAGCAATGGTTGCGTGTGAGGTCTACGTTATTTTAAGCCTGGTTTCTTGCCAAGCTTTGCTGGTACATAGTCAGAATCTCAGTCGAAACGCAAACGAAGTATGCTGCGTAAATATGCGTAAAGAGTTTCACCAAAACTGGGCTTATCGAAATTACAAATTGACTGCCTATCTTGAACGACTGAGACTTTGGGAATGTAACGAATTTGAAATTGAATGTTCCAGAAAGACCTTCGCATTTACTGACTTTACAAAGTTGGTGTATGAACGTTTTTGTCAGCCTAAAGTGTTTAATAACAGAAGTTTGGACCTTAAAGGCAAGTATTTTATGTTTTTATGCACTTTACAGTACATTACATATCATACTTTTACATTACATATCATACCATTGTGTCTAACTGGTTGAATTTTGTAACCACGGTATGTATTACCAGTTAAGTTTTTGTTTTTTAGTAGTTTGCTTTGCTTCTGTTGGAAATATAGCCCGAAAATAAGCGAAGCCCGAAAATAAGCGAACATATAGCCCGAAAATAAGCGAACAAATCCCAAAATAAAGACTTGCAACACTAACAGAGTATCATGAGAAAATAAAATACCAGAGTACCGTAGTCAAAGCGATATGAATACTCAATTCCTAATAACGTTTTAGGGTGCTATAATAAACTTAAAAGAGAATTACAAATCAGCATTTTTTCCAAAAACTATTAGTGTCAAACCATGGCTATATATATATTAATGTAACTTATATAAAGAGATTAGTCAAACCATGAATTTATAATAAAATTCTCCTAATTTAATTAAATTAGCAAAGGATATTATAATAACTTGTTTTATTTTTATATTTAAACTAGCCTGGTGCAATGTGTATTGCGACTAATATAGGATGTTTTATATTAAAAAAGTGAATTCGCAAGTTATTTTTTTTAAAGGGGAGACACAAATGTACAATAATTAGTTAATTACAAGAAGGGTAGCTTCGTGTTAAATCGCTCACGAAGTAACACACAATCGTGCGCGTTGTGCAAATCGCCCACAGGCTAACAAATCGCAAGATAAACAAACAAAAAATTAAGTCTCGCCCAGCTTCTGTGAAGACATAGCTTTTTTGTGGAGTGGAAGTTTAAATAGAAACCAATATGGGCACTATTTGTATTTTTATTGCACAGGCACTATTTGCATGTGTATTGCATTTTAATAACTTATTTTATTTTTAAATATTTTTTAAATAAGTCTCATTTATTTTACTTCCCTGAATTTATTTGAAAACTAATTTCCATGCAAATAGTTAAAGATTTTATGCAGTATTTGTTATTCTTAGAATTCTTGCCAAAGGCCTGCAGTTTTTATACTTACTGATTTCTAATTTAATTTTAATTTCTATAAACTAGGTTCGACCGCCAACAAAACAGTGTTGACCGAACACATTTCCACGCCAGTGTTGCCCGACCCTTATAGCCAAGTAGTACAATACAACCCACAACGCACATACGTGGAGCTAAACTCTCACTTTGCCCTCTTTTGTGGTATAATCTGGTGCGGCTTCGATGCCACTGAATACCAAAGACTGCAAGCTTCAATCGGGTCCTGCCTTTGCCCAAGGTAGGTTATACGTTATGACGCAGTACGACGTAATTTATTACGTATACAAAGAATCAAACCCTTAAAGTCACAGAAGACGTTAAGTTTATAAGTTTGAATTAAATGATTATGACCTCAGTCGCGATTTCCAGTCGGCATAGATCTTTAGTAGTGAACAGACGTGCATGCCAAGTAGTCGTGCTGCCATAGCCCACGTCCGCGCAAAAGAGCTATATCAGGGGTGGGCAACCTTTCTCGGCTTAGGTGCCAAAATCGGCTAAAATTAATGAAAAAATGCTCCCGCGTGCCAACTAACAATTAGTGAGAATATATTTCTGTTTTTGAATGTTTACTTCTACTATAATAGGAGTTGTACTATTTCCTACTATAGTAGGAGTTCTGTACTTTTAAATTGCACTAATGTGACATCAAATAGCTTCTTGTGATGTCATAAATGCCTATAGCCTGTAAGCTTTTACGACAAATTGTTTGTTAAGTTGATTGGAAGAAAAGTTGCGTAAAAACCTAATTTTACACAGTTTTGTTTTCAGAAGCGTCGTTTAAATTTTTTGGGAAGGTGCTGCTTATCGGTCCCAGAAAATTGTCTAACGCAATTTGAACGTAACGATGAGCTTATGTGAAATAACTTACCGGTCTATTTTTTACTTGCCGAAATATGCATTTATGACTTTTACCGATACCGAATGACCTTACCGGTACATCGTACATCATGTTTAGCCTTATAAATAACACTTTGTATCTCAAATTGCTAACAAAAGTTAATTAGGATGCTAAGGGTAACTGATATTAACTACATCTGGTTGGCTGCACAAACGTACAAATTTCTCTCACGTCCGATTCGTCTGTGGCAGCAGGTTGAGAAATTTGCAAGCGGATTGTTGTACTCTTTGGTGTTTGTTAAGTAACAATAACACGGTAATAAATAATCAAATCTTCACAACTTAAGGTAATAAACATTTAATGCACGTGGCCAAAGCTCAAATAATACAATCTTTAAGTTATCATCTTTAAGAGAAGGGAATCTAATTTCCTTGAACTAGCGTGCCAGAAATACGAGCTCGCGTGCCAAGTTGGGCACGCGTGCCAGGGGTTGCCCATGCCTGAGCTATATGCTTATATTCAAGCTATCTTTCGAGCACGATAAGTTTGCTTAAGTCGGTTTTTTTCATAAGTCGTGTTAACAATTCGGCCAGACGACCGTGTGTGCTGGTTTATGCATGCCTTCTGCACATGTTATATAATTTGATTTCTGTTTTAACCGTGACTGACAGATCTATTTCGATGAGAGGTAACTATCCATCCAACTATTTTGTACCCCCGAAACAATTTTTTATGATTTAGTGTTTTTCATTGAGAGAGAATATTTAATTAACAAATCGTGTTGTGGAATTTCCGTTATAAGTATAACATTCTATCCATCTATGTAGTTTGTGATTGTCACGAATAATGACATCATAAACAATGTTATTAAAGTTTCGGTAATTTTTCAGTGGTCGGATCGGAACTTACATCATAATGGTGATTTGTGGCGTGTTAGCCGCTCTCATTGTTTTTGCGAATACAACAGTGATTGTTGTTTTCTCGAGAGCAGAGAATAACCGAAGCACCCAGGTCATTTATAAGATGTCTATGGCGGTTGCTGATCTGTTGGTCGGGTTGTTCGTCTTTCCAGCATCTATTGTTACGATATATATCAATTTGTTTGGTCAAAGACAGCTCTTACCTTCCACCTCACAAGCGGAGTGTACGTTAAATATGACGTCCCAGCCGCTATCAAATATGACGTCACCAATGACGTATATTCTGCAAAGTGCTGTACCAGACACATACTTAGCAGCTGTTGGATGTGTTACAGCACTCAGCATTTCGGTATCGGTGTATACGTTGATGTTGGCTAGCTACGACCGGTTTAAAGCGGTTTGGAAACCAATCCAGCACATGAAGAGCACGTCGGTTGTCAGTACCGTTCTATCTGTGTGCGTGGTTTGGGTGTGCGGAACGGCGTTGTCCCTACTGCCGGTTATAACAACCGCATTTACCTATGACATTATAGCTGGTGTCCTGGTAGGCTTCATCGGAAGATTGGCGCTGCTGCTGTACGGTGTCGTCATCGCGCTCCCCCTGCTCGCGGTCTGGGTGCTTATAGGCGCTACTTGGTGGATTACTCACAAGCAGAATCAACGCCGCCGTCGGATGACAGTGAATTCACAGAGAAACAAGGTCCGAGAGCAAAAGTTGAACCGAGTCTTACTATTGATGGTGGTTGCTTTCTCATGCAGTCTTCTTCCGGTTTTTGTGGCGGTTCTGGCGTCGGAAATGGCAAGCGGTATTCACTACACTTTACCGCTTCAGTTGCACCAGGAAAGCTCGATTGCTTTCACATCGTTCGAGCTCATTGCTTCAATTATTCTGATGACAAACAGCCTGTGGAACTGTCTGATATACAACGCTAGAAACGAAGGTTTTAAAAAAGAAGCGAAAGCAGTTTACAAAAGCCTCGCCAGCGCGATTGGTTTGTTCAAAATACTTAGGATCTACAACAGATGCGTTCATAATGTCGACGAACGAAGGAGATCTAGCGTCTTTAGTGTCCAAACGTACAAAACTACTTCTGTATCCGATACTTGTCGCGCATCAGTGTCATAAATTCCATTTCTGTTTTTTTGTTAATGTTCTCTACATCTTATAAATCCAGATTTTTTAAAAACAATTTCATCTTTCAAAATAAACTGCTAGATAAAGTTTTATTAGGAAATGGCGTTGATTTACTCGTGACCTATTTTTATTTTGTGAATAATCAGACGTATTCTTTGTTTCTTCACCCTACATTGGGGAGAACTAAAAGGAGGGATAGCGGGAAGGAGGGAAACTGCACACTAAAATAAAGATTATGGAATTAGAGTTAGTTTTAACCATGGGGTTAGAGTTAGGGTTAGTTCTGGTGTTGAGATTATTGTTTGGGAAAGGGCTAAAATTAATTTCGATAGTTTTGGTGAGCCTTCTTCCCTTCTTCACGCTTTTCCTCCCTTTAGCGTTGCCCCCTACATTGTTTTATTACTGTGTAAGTTAAGTAAACTATTGTCACACCTCCTTGAAATATATCTCTACTTTTTGTGTGTTGCTATTTTGGTTGTTCGAAGCTGGTCGCTGGTTGGTTCGGTTGTGTTCTTGTGCAGGGCATTTAGCGACTTAAACCCAGCAGTGGTTCAATGGGTTTAACTAAAATAGAAGGAACGAAAGCTGTGTGGCCGATGGATTAACACGACCAAATCATGTACCAATTCCTATATAAAAAAACGAACTTATCATGGTTTTGAAAAACTGAAGTTGAAAAAATATAAGGAACTTTGCACTTTCAATCTGCATATCGCATATACCGTGGTGACCCGACGGTGGGTGCGAATCACAAAAAAACTAATGTAAACAGTATGTTTATGGTAACATTTTACTAAAAATACACATACGTTTATTTTACCGTTTTTTTTTATTGCAATAATAGAACATAAGTATGTACAGTCGGCTATTTTGTCATGCGCAAATAAATGCGATGCCAAAACAACCTGCTTTTCAGGAATCTCGTCAAATGTTGAGTAAAAGCAAGTGAAATAATAAATACGGTAAACGATTGTCAAAATAATAAAGGAACTACTTGAGCCAATTGCTTTTCAGTTGAGATTTTACACCAAACCTCTATACAGAGGCCTAATTAAATATTGTATGTATATAGCAGTAACATTAAGTATGGTATTAAAACATTGATAATACGTTTATAAAGTATTTTTGTGCTTGAAGGATAATATAAGATTATGGTCAGTTAACTTTAAAAAAGGTAATTTGGTTTAATTGCATGGACAATTTTCGAATTGATCATAACAAGTTTATCTCTAATAACACCAGTCTTCCATGTACGATATGCCGTTTTTTATCCATTCAAGCGACGTGCCGAAGTTGGTGGTCACAAGTTCGGTGAGAATGTTGAACTCGTTATGCTGACAAGACCGACCGTACAATTTGAGGGAAAACAGTCCATGAAGAACCCAAGCTGAACATGGGTTGTGTGGATTCCGTGGACACACAACCGGTCCTCCACTATCAAGCTGAAATCAAATTAGATTGATTGTAAGAACTTAGCTGTGTAATATATCCCATAAAATGCGATACTTCAATGATAGTCCCTTTATTTCAATCGTTTTATTAAAATGATAACGATGTACGATAATGGAATTTATTCATTTATGTTAAAATAAATAAATTCGTTTTATGTTAAAATATATAGATAAAATATGTAATACGAAGCAAAACCGTCAAATACCTAAAATAGATAAAAAGTAGGAAAACACCATAAAAAGTAAAGCTCTTCGTTTGCAAATACCTATATTTTAGTTAGAACTGACGTATTTTTAGATTAGTTATTATACAAGTTAAAAAACGTATATGACCTTCTTTAAAATGACTGTACATATTGTAAATAAATTGCCCAATGTATTAAGTTACATGTCAGAGACATTATTTTACACAAAATTAGTGTATATTAAACCGCCATTGATGTAGGCGATATATAAGAGGTATACTTACGAAACAACCAACTAGTCGGTGTGCAGATTTTAAGTGAGCACACATTTGACCCTCCATAAGCATGCCGTTCAATCGGTGTGCGAAAGTGCTTGAACAACGGCTTCGATGCAGGAGCCGCACCGGCGCAGTTCTTTGCATGCTCGACACTTTCTGCGACAGCGGGTGACTGTAGCCGTGGCCCACAGCCACACAGTTTCTCGTTGGTATCGGTTCTTGGGTGAACGCGTTCAGACAAACAAACGGAAAACGTACACGCTTCTCAAGATAAAGCAACGCAACGTCATGACTGAAAAAACGACATAACGGGGGTTGTTTGGGAGAATATAACTAGTCTAAGAAACGTATGATAGTCTTAGAAACGAAAACTAATAAATTGCATTGAATCCGAAACTAAATTTGTCGCCAACAAAAAATAAAAATATTAACGTTAATAAAAAATTAAGTTGATATAAAAGAAATAATGCTAAATAAATTAATAATATTTGTTTTTCGAAAACAAAATTCCCGCCGATGACTACATTTTACCGGCTTAGGTTATAGAATCGCGCTCGACGTCTTACTAATATGGGATTTACCCAGAATTTAGTTTACAAATCGTTGCGGTGCCAGCCATTCGTCCACACGGCAGTTGACGAATAACTTGCCCGGTGTGTTAGTGCGTCGACTTTCAGCCGAGGGTTTTAGATTTAAAACAAGCTAGTTGGTTTTGTCCTTGGGCAAGGCGCTAAATAGACATTGCCTGAGCCCAGTGGAATAATGGGTTCTACCAACTTGAAGAAACATCTGAATCATATACAAGCCACTGCAATACATATGTAGATGATCTGACAATTGCCCGTGTGTTAAAGGCCCAATAAGGATGAACATATATATCCTATACAATATAAATGTACGATTTATGTACAATATAAATGTACGATTTATGTACAATATAAATGTACGATTTATGTACAATATATTTTATGTATACTATAAGAACGCTTATATAACATAACTGGGAAAAAAAGACCTACATCCAAAGTAATAATTTTTATCTTAATTAGAGACATTTCAGAAAGTGCTTAATGAAAATGGAAAAAGCACCTTTCGAAATGTCATAATTACAAAGTATCTACGTTAATAACGTTATTTTATTACCTGCGTCTTTTGATGAAAAGATCGTTGCACCTAACTTTAACAACACTGTGGTAGGAGGTGGTGTCTCTTGCCTCTCCGAACTGGTCCAAATCCAAATACAATTCTCCTACCTGAACCTTCAAACTCCCGTCCATTCTATAAAGACCAGTTGTAGGATTCCTGGAAGAAAATACTGTTGGAAAAGCTGTTGTGTACAAATTATTATTTTGACAGAACGAATAAAACACGACTGTAGATCGTGGTTCAATGGCGAATAAGATTTAAATGTGTTTTGCTATTAATTTCTAACCTTAAAACAGCCAATGAAAAATAGTGAGTAATGATGGTATTACTCTGTACTTAAAATAAATTTCTTTGCCATTTATTATACAGTTCTTCCTAATTATTAAAAATGAGTCCAATTAGTTATTGACTTATTATTTTATATAGAATGTACATGTCTTAAGAATGAAGAATATTTTGAAGCCTTTAGCATTAAAGATTTGACTGTATCATTTCGCTTTGTTTTTTGAATAGTATAATAAACAAATCAAAACGCACTTTCATCATACTACCTTAATTAAAATTGAAAACAAATGCAAAAAAACCAAACGTTTGTGCTTGGTAATAATTGTGAAAAAAAGAAATACGTTTTGTCGAATTCCTGAAGGCATTCATCGAGGCAGTGGGCCGGCGGTGACTGCAATATTCGGGGAGACCATCACACCCCCACAGGTGTAGGTGCGGTTCCGGAATATCGCTACAAACCACGGGAACTCGTTGGGCATGGCGTTTGTACCATCTGGAAAATATACATCGGGATAAGATATTGATATGAATTGCGCTAGGTGGGAAAGGGGTGCTTTGTATAACAGAGGCAAATGTCAGAATGCTGTGTGTATATAAGTTGGCCAATGCCTTATTTCACTACATGTTTAGTAATAGCCTTAAACCGGAAAGGTCGTGCGCCGAAATGGTTACCGCGATCGATTCATAATACCAAATTCCAATAAAACATCCAATAAAATTAAAACGAGTTAACAAATAGGATGAAACAGTCGCATGGTGTTTTCAGACACGATTAAATCAATTTAGTTTTATGAAAACATTTTTTACGATATATTCTTTTTGAGTGTTTCCTAGAGCAGCACTTCTGTCCACATGTCATGCATTGGTCGTCTATAAGAACAGAATCCATTGATGAAAGTTCACCTGGAAAAGTATTTGAGGACTCTTATTTAACATATTTAAAACCGACGTGTACTTACCATTTGTGCATTCCATATCAGAAGAAATCGACCTAAAAGTATGTTTGTTAGTAGTTAATACACTAAACGCATTTAAATCTGTATAAAATCGTTTGCGGTTAGGGTTATATCTTTGGCCCTCAAAAAATAACAAAAAAGCCAAAAATTAATGAAAAAAGGCGCTTTAAGTTACTTACTCAATTTTTCACAATACTCAAAGACAACTTAAACATATTGTTGAGTATAAAAGCACACGAATCGCTGTCATTACTAATCGCGAATTCGACCATTGACCATTGAACACAAATCCAAAACTGTAACATTTATATGTTGAACACGATTTCGGAAGCTCCATAAGTAGTCCTTCAACTTACGACACCCTTGTGAGTACAGCGACACAGAATCTCATCTCTTGTGCAAGAATATTGCGGGGTGCATTTCAAATTTGTGTACAAGACACTCGCGAATAGGATCTAACCCCAACATGGGATTACAGGAATTTCGCAGTTGGTTTACACTATGTACTGCAGTGTGTTAAATGCGTTGGAGAAATTGTTATAGTTATGATCTGCACATTAAACCACTGATATCGAGCAACGTCCGCATAATGCTTGTCTATGGTCTTTAGGATTACGGTCAGGCGAATATTAAACAAACCATTTGGAATAGCAGGTAGACAGTAAACACGAAACCACTCCAACCCGAAGTTAAACAAGGTAGAATATTCATGTTTTTAGGATAATAAATATAGGTTCCACCGAAAGAAAAAAACCTGTGGTAAACGATTACTCACTCATATTGCCGCTTTTCTTCTAGTATTTCATTGTCTGCTTCATCCAACCCTAACCGGAAAAATGCGTTTTTTTTATATTGGATAGATTATACTTTTTATTAGAAAGACTCACCGTTATCCACCAGTAGATTTGCCAAATTCTCCACGTTTGCTTTGTCATTAAACCTGTAAAGGAAATATGCAAATATCACATCCCAATAAACATATCGTAGGATTTCTTACTCTTCTATCCACGTTTTTGCGTGTGCTGTCGTCCTCAGCAGCGAAATGACAATTATAAGTTTGATCATTCTTTTAAACTCAGTCTTTCCAAATGAAATGACACGATTTACGCGCAAATGCCATATTTTATAGTTAGCTGTCGTTATCCTCCTTTATCGCTGCTAATTCTCTTTACTATGTTTTCTAGTTCACATAAAACTGGAAAATATAAAAGTGGTCACAAATACCGCATTCCCGCCCAAATTAAACATAGATATTCCTGAAACTTGAGATCTATTTATCACAACAATACAATTCACTTATGAGCGTTTATTGTTGTGGTATAATGGAACGCAATACGTTTAAGATAAACATATCATATTACCACATAGCTAACCTCACCAAACAAGAAGGTTATACATGTTAATTGATTTAAAAAGACAATATTCAGCAACGTCTTTAGATTGATTTCTTCTGTCTTGGTATATATGCAAATATATTAAAATTAGATACCTGCAACAAATAAAAAAATCAAATAAACATGCCCCTGACTGTATGCAAACAAGGTTTGCAGGGCATAGGATTCCATCATTTAAGAAATAATTAACTGAATATAAGTAATTTTTAAAAA
>CH000023.1:311523-347972 GCA_000149265.1 Ciona savignyi | reverse complement strand
TTTCGAGTTTTGAATATTGTTCGATAGAGAAATAAGCTTAATTAACATATTTGCACAAAACACTACGGTTTTACACAATCAAAACAGGTATGTGATAATAGATTTTTGTCCGATCGCACAATAAATAGGTTCGGCATAGCGATCAAACACAGTTTCCCAGCAGTTCGTTGCCTAACATAATTTTATTTCGCGCAGTTATGTCTATGGACATTATACTAATTTGGAGAAGTAAATCAAATGATTAGCTCATTTAATTTAAGTTACCTTGTGATGGGCTGGATTTCGTAGGAAATTGGGGCCGATAAAAATCATATCACGCTTTAGACTTGAGTTTAAAAGAATAATCACAATTGTTGCTTTTTTGGTTGACTTTTAAAAATTGCCTTGGTAGTTTGTACTAGATTAAATGATTGATGATAATTGTTGTATTGCTTATGTTGATGTAACCTTTTTGTATTTTACGCTGATTTAAAATGCAAATATGTTTGCTCACTTTCTAAACCAAGATTAGAATGTTTCCAAGACCGTTTTTTCTATATTAATGGATATATATCGTTCGCGGTAACCATTCGGCCACACGATCGTACAATGCAAATGTACTGACATTCTATTGCAATGTGTTGTCAAATGCATTCCCCCCACATCGTGTTTTTTTTTTATTTTCATACCTATTTCTTTAGAAAAACGACTAGTTTGTTCTCTTTGCACCCTGTGTTTGAGTATCAAATATTGTTTGTGTTATTTGAGTATAAAAGATTATTTGTTTTCTAAACGATTAAATTGTTTTATATTTTAAGAAAACACCTATACAGTTCACACGTTTGGCCCTTAGAACAGGGTGTTGGAACGATATTTGAATTTATTTCGTCCTTTTCATTTCCCTTTTATCACTTCCTTTAATGCAACGTCACAGTTCTCTCCTGTATTGTTCGCGCACGTTTATTTCATCACAACGAAAAAGTTTGCTTGATAGCAGTGTTGTGTCGAAGCCGAATAACTTTCAGCGTATTCCTGACTGTTTACAGAAATAAAGTCCTTGCAACCACCCGAGAAGTAACACTGTTTAAGACAAAGGTAAGTATATGGCTAGAGCAAGTCTGTAATGAACACATTTGTTTGTAAAAATTGTCAGTTTAACCGAGAACTTAATTGTACCTTTGTAAGCTAGGCAGTAACTTACAATAAATATAGTCTATCGGTAGTCAATAATGACCAAAATAACACATTTTGTGATAAATGTAGACCCGTTGGTGACATCAAGACCTTCTGCTGATCCCTGCCAAGTATGTCACAAATTCGTTACCTGCTTCTCGCCGTTCTTATTATCTCCATCGGAAAAGGTAGTCAGTCTATTCCAAGAACTAATATATGTAAAGATTGAAAAAAATCAACGGCCTCTAAAGTAGCGATTTGAAATACCCGCCTAACTAGTTTAAAATTAAACTTACTTCACCATGTAAAATTTTGCAGTGAAGTTTTTAACTTCAATTTTCAAATCTATGCTAAACATAGTACTTCCCGTTTACCCAGAACCTACTTAATACCAATATGTTCCATGTATAGGAGATATCACTCGTAATAACATGGTTAAAAGTCAGATTACTTTGGCATACGTTCTTCCGAATGATGAAACCGACAGGACGCAGCATTTTAGGTGTCGCATAAAACTCAATATTGTTTGTTTCGCTTCGCCGAACCGAATCGCTCACTAAAGATTGCTACGAATGGTACGGTGTACTGATTGTATATGAGTAAAAGAAAAAACTTTTGGTCTAAAACAAATACCAGTTTAAGCAAAAAATTTTCTTTTTTTCTTCTCGTTCAATTTAATGACAATTTTATTTGCTTATCAGTTACATTTTTAATTCAGCTTGCTTTTATATTTTCGTCTTTTTACAGGACTGGCGATCAGATGCTATCAGTGCATCACCAACAGTTTAATGCCGACTGCTGGGTGTGTCACAGGAGCATTGTCACAGTCCCAACTGATGCAATGTCCTCCTAACCGAATTTGCTTCACGACGACTTTCTATTTAACCGGTAAGTTTATCCTTTTTACATTTGTTAAGCTTCAGTAACGGAAATTTTGTTTTAGTTGCAAGAATCCCATACGTGACCACTATTAGGGGATGCGTTGGAACCACAACTTTACCGAAAAGTTGTGTTCTCTCGCAAAGTCTTGGGATGAAATGTGAATCATTCTGTAACACAGGTTATATATATTCTTTATTGATAAACTGTCATTATGAAATTAAACCTGCCTAATAATAAACATGTTGCATTTAATGCAACGATTCGGGAAATGTACTTAAGAATTAAACTCACAGAAAAATAGTCTAGGTGTTTGTCACGACAAATTAAATGATTTGGTTTCAACTAGAGCAGTGATTTCCAATCTTTTTTGGTGGAGTTCCGCTTGTAAGTTTCGTTTGGTTAGCAATTTCACCTTGTTTATAAAGGCATTTGAGTCATTGGATCGAATATAATTTTAACCACACGAAGAACAACATAGTGAAATAATACTAAACAACAAAAATCAATTTATTTAAAAATAACATGAAAAGGTATTCGAATATCTTTTGAAAGAACTACGTGTACTACTATTGGTACAGTAAACTGGTATATTTCTGAATCGATATTATTTTCATGTCAGTTTAGATTCGTTTCATTTTTGTAATGATTAAGATTGAATCGTCCAATTCGTATCAATCCTTCAAAATCAAGATGGTCCTTTATAATTATGCACACGACGAGTTTTTCTGTGTAGATTTGTTAGCTTGGACAATGCTAGAATTTCAATGCTAGATTTCCGATATTTGTGTATAACAGTATTTTCCCGTTGTGTGTGTTTAGCTTCTTAAATTTTAAACAGTGTCAGACTATCCAATTACTTAAAATGTTTTATTACGTAGGCTGCGATATATAGAATTACAAAAACTAAATTCCACAAACTCAACAAACCGACTCACACTATGCTGTAGATTTGTGGATAAATGGTTTTATTTATTTAGAATGATTTTAAAATTACATGACAAATTATGCAAATTTATTAAAGTTATTACATAATATTTTTTCAGACGGTTGTAACAATGAAACAGTAACTGGCACTTCAGGCGGAGGTTCGGTTCAGTTTAAAGGAGGCAATGTTATTCTCGCTATTTCCACTTTGGTTGCTATTATATCGGGATTAATTTGATTATACCGGAATTTCCCTATTCTGTTGAATAAATTATGAATATTCAATCCACGTACATACGACCGTATAAGTGTGGTCACAAGTATATTTAAATAAACTATGCCATAGAATAATAATGTTTATTCCCGTGAAAACTGGTAATGCTGGTTGGTGTAGAATGAAAACAAAGCCCACTTATCATAGAAAGTCAGCCAAGCCTTCGGTGTTATACGTTAATATAGCATGAAAACAAAATTCGGAATCGTTGCCGATAACTCTATGGCGCTGGGCTTGTTACAGAGAGTTGAGAAAAAAATAGGAATTTCCTATAAACTTTAACGTAAGGAACGATTATAAATTTGCTCACAAACAGTCGTAAGGAGCGATTATGTGGTTGAATGTACTTCGCCGCCTAGTTCGTTTAAAAAAATTAAAAAACAAGGCTGTGTTCAAATGATTAACGCAACCAATTCATTGTGATAGACAGGGGTGGTCAACCTTTCTCGGTCTGGGTGCCAAAATCGGCTAAAATAAATGGCAAAACCCTTCCGCGTGCCAACTAACAGTTCATGAGAACATATTTCTTTTTTATTCTTTAAGTTGCCTGTTTTTAAAAAAATGATTTAAATTTACCAAAATAGTGAAAACACAATATAACAAAACCAAAACATTCACAATAAACTTTCTAAAAATGTTTTTATTTCAAAGAAAATATCAGTCTGAATAGCTTTAAATACATCTCATACATCAGTTTAAAGTTTCTTAGCTAATGATCCTAACATTCGGTAAGGACAACAAACAAAATAACTTTTTACAGTAATGACTTTTAATTTTTATCTTTACTTAAGCATATAAGCAAGCGCTGTACTATTACTGATAGGGCAAACCTAAGGCAGGTGACAAAGTGTGTTCAACGATGAATTTTTACTCTCACTAGCGCAATTTGATAAACGTAACGATGATTTAAAGTGAAATAAGTTACCGGTCTTTTTTACTTGCCGAAATTTGCATGTATGACCTTTACCGATACCGAATGGCCTCACCGGTACATGGTACATCATGTTTAGCGTTGTAACATTTTGTATCTCAAATGTCTAACAAAAGTAAATTAGGATGCAAAGGGTAGCTGATACTAACTACATTTGGCTACATTAACTACATCTGGTTGTCTGGACAAAAGTACAAAGTTCTGTCACGTCCGATTCTTCGTCTGTGGCAGCAGGTTGCGAAATTTGCAATCGGGTTGTTGTACTCTTTGGTCTTTGTTGAGTATAACAATAACAGGGTAATAATAATCAAATGTTTACTTTACAACTTACGGTAATAAACATTTTATGCACGTGGCCAAAGCTCAAATAATACAACAACCATTAAGTTATTATCTTTTAAGAAAAAAATCTAATTTCCTTGACCTAAAGCGTGCCAAAAATACGAGCTCGTGTGCCAAGATCGGCACGCGTGCAGGGGTTTGCCCATGCCGGTGATGGACAATTGTTTGTAAACATCGCTTATATTGACGGATGTTCTATATAAAACACGACAAGAAAAACAGTAAAAAATAATTTAAATATGCCCTGCAATGCCTTAGATCAACAGAAACGGCATTTCTAGAAAAGCTATTTGTAATAAGTTCTCTTTGAAATACCCGATCGTTTAATGTACAAAAGAAGTTTTATATGTTTATACCTAGTCATATAAACGAGGTGGATACTGTTTTGTCACATTTTTGTCAAACTATTTTTTGATTATATTTTGTACTGTCTTAATGTACTGTCTTAATTGATACAAACACATTAAGAATAGAAGTCGACGTGCTCTTTACATTGTCTTTCCCAAGTAAAAGACAACGATACCAGATAATAATTCAAGGCTCGACCCAGCCCAACAGATTTCGAAACAGTAGTCGTAGGAAGTTCCAAATGTTTCCACTTCTTCTGAAGTGTTCCCTGCGTAGATTGCTGCTCCAATTATAGCGCACAACCCTTATAGGAATCGAAATAGGATTACGTATAGGTAGGTATAGGACGGGGTATTATTTTCCTAGAAAATTACAAGGGGTGCTTTAACACGGCATTCTCCAGATCACCCAACGTCACTGGAGATTTTGCAGTATGTTCTATATGATTAAAACGTTCTTTCAGTTTAAGTACAACCCATAAATCCACAGCGGTGACTTCCCAGTGCCTTGTTCAATGACACAAGACTCTATGACCAACTTCGTACCTACAACCTTAAAGTTAAAAGTCGATCTAATAACCCAACTAGCCATTACGCCGAAGAGGTTAGCCGCACAGTTTTGTACTTGGCTCATATTTCTTATGTGCCAGTGGGTATTTAAGGTACACTGTGAAAGTACTATTTACTTACCGGCTACGATTAATCCCAATCCACCATTCTTCACGTAATTAGCTTTTAGCGAACACGCTCCAAACGTCAGAATAATGAGTCCCACCAACGTAATAAAGCATGACACACACAGTAGGACAAAAACCGCAATAACATATGTCGGTTGATCTAAAACAAAATTTTAATACAGTTAAAAACTTAGCCCCGATAAAAAGCAATTTAATGTTAAGGGAATTGTTTTAAATTTAATGTAGTTTATAGAATAAGATATTCATCCTGATAAACAGGAAAACGCAAGAGGCGTTAACACACGGGCAATCGTGAGATCATCTCGCGCCCCCGTCGGTTTACCGGATATTTTAAATGTGTGGTGAATCGCTGGTTCGATTTGTGATCAGTATTCGTTTTTATATAATTTTTGCTTATGTGCTATGTTAAAGTGTGAATTACTGGAAAATATTTGCGTCGTATTTACGACCCATTGCAGTAAGTTTAGTTGGTGCAATGCCCGCTGTTTTTATTACAAACGCGACCCATTTCACAGAGTTAAAATAGCCGTCCACACCTTGTCTGTCCCCGTGACCTATATTTATTTGCTATATATTGTCGTGATTTTATAACATAAAAAACAACTAGCAGAATGAACTAACTTAAATGCCGAATAAAAACAAGAAGTTGCAGTGTGATCTATGTATGTAGACATTATCAGAAATCAGTGTCAGTCACCGACCATTGCAACGAGAAGGACAGCCTAAGGTGAACTTTCGGCTAAGCGACGAGCACCAGCCGAATGCGCCTGCCCCTATAACAGCATTCCGCGACCAAAAGAAATATAAGAAAAAGCAGGGGTGCTATATTGTTGAGCCCGACGTGATTTGAACGCGCAACTTTCTCGAGAAGAGTGTGTGACCCGAGCTTAATTTTAAGAAGAAACCGCTTTCAAGAAAATTAAAGAAACTGAGCAAAACCATTTTAAAAAAAAACCGCCTGAAGCATCTTCGGTCTGACAACAACCGAATAAGATCTACCATTTGTTAAAGGAAATCCCCCGATTACACAAAGACGTCGACCGAAATCGATATCATCAAGAGAAAGAAGTTTCCACCAAAGTCTGCAGGGGAAGTTCAAGATTCGACGTTGGAATCTCGAAGAGCGAAGAAAGAAAAATCTATCTACGACCAAGACTGTATTTTTTTTTTAATATTTTGTATAGCAATCCAAGGCCACCTAGCAACTTTGATTTGCTTGCAAAAGTTAGTGGTAGACATTAGTTGGTCGATATATACCTCGAGATTACGATTATGCAAAATAACGGTGTGACATTTCACAGGTTTGCAAACAGAAGGAACACATCGACACAAGTTTCACTTCCCAGGACATCGGATCATAAAAAGGTTAGTAGCGCTTGCGATATTTTGCCATATGACCCCCCTATACGTCCATACAGCAACCGCCTAAAGAGTAAATCAGGCGCGTCTATGTCTAATTCTTGTCTGTCGTGTAAATTTAAAATTGACGCGCCGTTTAAATTATGTTTTCGTTGTCGCTTTGGCGTACATGGTCGTCGGCAAGTCCGAAAATTAAAAAATCGTAAGCGTGAACGCTTTAACAGAAGGTTTCCGAAACGAGTGTCGAAGTCCGCTCCTCCCAGGTCGTTGTTTGATCGCTGATTATAAGACGGGTACGCGCTATTTGGTAGATGAAAGTGAGAAATGTTCTGTTCTACCTCCAATGGATAATGCTAAGTCATTATTTAATTCCAGAAATTGTTCATCTACGTTGAATGACACTAATATCAAAGTGTCTGGTAAAGAAAATGTTTTTATAACTTTTATGGGCGTAGGTAAATTTCGTTGGAGTTTTCGCGTTGGAAATGTACTGCATCCCGTAATTGGTAGGGATTTCTTGCAGTATTTTGGTTTTAAAGTAGATGCGCGAAATTGTCGCCTCGTCAGAGTTTGTACGTATAAACGCGTCTCTGACATACGTCTCCAAAGCAAGCGCAGCCCATCTTTTGTATATGGCAGACGTGTCCGTCATCATAACGCCAGTTTTCGCCCTTCGCTCTCCAATGTACGTCCTTATATCCCAAAGTTTTCTTTTCCAAAAGATAAATCTTTCGTTTTGTCTCAATTTAAAGAAAATGTTGAGACTTGCCGTCTGAGTGCGTCGAATGTCCCGGAGTCGTTTCATTTAGTTAAGTCCGTTTTTACAAACACCGCAGAACTTAATAAATTAGCTACGGCTGTTTTTCCCGTTTGCAAACTGTCGGTTCCAATTAAAGATAAAATATAAGAGATCGTACTGCCCACAACGAATCGCCTACCACTACCTATTCCCCCACGCGTTACGTATCCTCGCCTGTTCCCCAACGAGCAACGACGCCACCGCCAATTCCACGTCGAGTCACATTATGTATGTAGAACCTGTGTTGTACCAAGTTTGATCGGACGTATTGCCATGTAGTTTATAATTTGTAGTAGCGCTGCGTTATGTGTCACCGACCTTCAACGTGTCTAATATTGATCGTTATTCGCTTTTGCCACCTTGATGTCTATGTTTGTCGCCCTATCGCACTGCGAGGCTGTTTATTTTTTGACTCTTACGCTTATCAGCGAATATATATGGTTCTGATTTTACTTACTTGGTTGGCGAAAGTATGGCTCCATGGGGTCATGTGATACGATTCGTGGCGTTGCTGCCTTAATTGTGAGATGGCACAATTCCGATTAAAAATACACAACAGTTATACACGCACTCACATACAATGCACCAGTTTGTTATGCATGGTTGTGTGACCGAGTGTGATTGGCCAAACATATTCTACTAGTTTTTGCAGGTTCTACTATATGCTACGTGGCGGTGTGAGAGCTAACAGCGAATTTGTCTCTCATCATCGAATTTCACCACAACGGAAATAGTACTTTGTTTAAGAAAAACCCGAAAAAAGGAGATGTTGTGGTGAATCGCTGGTTCGATTTGTGATCAGTATTCGTTTTTATATAATTTTTGCTTATGTGCTATGTTAAAGTGTGAATTACTGGAAAATATTTGCGTCGTATTTACGACCCATTGCAGTAAGTTTAGTTGGTGCAATGCCCGCTGTTTTTATTACAAACGCGACCCATTTCACAGAGTTAAAATAGCCGTCCACACCTTGTCTGTCCCCGTGACCTATATTTATTTGCTATATATTGTCGTGATTTTATAACATAAAAAACAACTAGCAGAATGAACTAACTTAAATGCCGAATAAAAACAAGAAGTTGCAGTGTGATCTATGTATGTAGACATTATCAGAAATCAGTGTCATTCACCGACCATTGCAACGAGAAGGACAGCCTAAGGTGAACTTTCGGCTAAGCGACGAGCACCAGCCGAATGCGCCTGCCCCTATAACAGCATTCCGCGACCAAAAGAAATATAAGAAAAAGCAGGGGTGCTATAAATGTTCCTTTAATTTGGACACAACCGACTATAGCTAGGGGCAAGTTTCGTAAACTGTAACCCTTCTGCTGAAGCACTAATCCACCAAGCTAATCGGTGAGACTATGCGCTTTAATAAATTGCAGGGTTTGACAATTATGCAAATCATCTGAACACTTACCACTTAGAAAATTACCGCACACACCAAGCATACAAACTTGAATCAAACCCTTGTTATATATATTTCCAATACTGATCCAGCCAGGTGCGAAAGTTGCCACCATAACTAAAATAAATCCCAGAAATCCGAGCAAAATCAATGCAACTAGTTTTTTGTCTACTGTCATTTTTAATTCTTTCTACTCAAATGGTAATCAAATGGGTTCTTGATACTTTAGTCCAAATCTTATAGAACTATAAGGCGCTGAAATATATGACTGAGTGACTAAGCAATATAGGTGATACAGTATCTGTACAATTTTAAATATAGTTTTGTTATTAACAACGAACTGTTAAAAATTTAATTTTCATAAACCCTTGCTTAAGTATAACACTCGTGCTTCTTAGTAAACTTGGATTATTTACTGCCACGACTTATTACGAGTTATGAAGCGACAACGTTCTCCGAAGTTATAGGTCAACAATGAGATTGATTTCAAGTAACTAAGCATCTTTACAACTCCTATATTTTTAAATATGGTCGCCATTTCTAAGATATACGATCTATCGTCTCTATACAGTTACATCAGCTGGGCTTGCAATTAACTCAATCGGAATCCAGAACTCCTTTAAAAAATGCTGACATGCTATTATCTGACTCAGCAAAGGGAAATACGTATGCTTAATACATCGTCTTATTAATCAAACCGTATTTAAAAGAATATGATGTCATGTTGTTGGAATTCTGATGCGCCGTGATAAAATGACGTTATTTTTAAAAAGTAAGTTAGGTAACTGACCCTCTTTTATAAAAGGGTGCTAACTGTGTTACTCTTGAACGAAAGAATCTTTCACATCGCAAGGTAATTTAACTCCAAAATTCCACAAAGCAAATATATTTAATATTCCATACCGATAATAAGTTACCAGCCAGCAAGAAACTTTATTTAATTAACAAAACCACCATACAAATCAATTTATATTTCAAAATTTACTATTTAAACTAGTGATGTGATCCTCTTTTTCCAATTGGCCTCGGCCAATTTGCCTCTAATTGCCATAAAAACTTGTGGCCACTTAACCACTGGCTTGACCTTAATAACGTGGACACCGAAATTCCTCTCGATGCCTTAAACTTCGTACCCACGTGACGCCATTGCGACGGCTCTGGTTGTCGGTGTATTTTAATAACTTGTTAGCTAAGTCTTAAATATCTTGCATTGGTTGTTGATACTTTGTCTTACGAGTCTGTCCAGAATATGGACTCTGGCATATTTAGACTTTCCTTTAACCATAAAACTGCAGCAACGAGCTCCAATCGTGGTATACTTTCGGTTTTGGGTTGTGTCACTCTGACTTTTCCACAAAGAAACAGATACAACAAGGTCTTACTTTCCCTTGCATATCCACTATCAATGTAGTCCTGCATCTTCCCAACATACTTCTCTTTAACTACATCGTTTCGAGACAGCGTTTTTGCCAAATAGGTAAATAGACATTCGGCCATCTAGCGACTTGCTTTTGGAACAGCAACGCCATGGCGTCACGACAGAGGTACGAATAATGCTCGTCTCTGTGTTCCACGGGTAAGCAATATCAGGACGTTTTATCACTTAAACTTGTATTCCACTTTTACGTTAGTTATTACCAAAATTTGCAGTTTTTAAATATTTTAAACAGTTGGCTACTTTAACTCGTGAACTACACTTCTATACAAATATAAATTAATATTTAAACACATGACCCAAGTCGAGGTAACTGCGGAAAATATGAAAACCGTTTACTTCCAAAAATCTGCTAATTGTTGTTCAGTTCTTTGCTTGGTTATTGCCTTTAGTTTGTGTTTCTGCAATATACGTTTCTTTTGTTGAGTTACTAACTTGTAGCATTTCGTATAGTAGGCTATATATTTGTTTTAATTTATGTCTAAAACATTTTGTGTTTTAACGTCGTGTTTTTGCGTTTCAAGTTTACCGACTCTCACGTTTTATTACTTTGTACGTAATTATTACCTTGTACGGGCCTTTGTATTTTTGCCGTTTAAATCGTTAACATAGTTTTCCCACCTAATTCCCCACAGTTAGTTAAACGTGCAGATGTGAACGTCTCGCACGTAAACTTCTCGCACCTTGTAAATTCCCTATATATTCTGGAAATTTATATAACCCAATAATAACCTACATTAAAGTACTTGAGATAACTTGCGTCATGCTGTATAACGTACCTTAGACTATACAACTGGCGTCATGCTGAATGACGTATACTAAGTAACTTGAGTCGCAAGACGCATAAAACAACTAAAGTGAATCAAAAGTTATAGACGTCGAGTTTGAGATTAAGACTGTACAAATCGTGCCTACAATAATTATTTGTAGGCGGTCTGTGGAGAGTGAATTTATAGACTTTCCGCTGCGCAGCTCGCCAGAGGCCGTAAGGCAGCCAGCCTACCGAACCAAGCTCATCTAACGCCCCGGTCAGTTAAACAACAAAAGAAAGCGCGAGCCCACAAACTTTTGTTTTTGTTTCAGCGCCAAATGCAGGTATTAGTTAATTTAAACTTAAAAAAAGTCGAAATTCATTGCAAACATGTTGTTTTTTTTCAAACGCTTGGGTTTGTCGCTTACACAAGACTAACATGGTCTTCGTATGCAGAAACCAATATTTTGTGTGAAATGCAATGCACCGATTCCATATGTACAAAATAAATACATTTGTCTTCGACTTTAAGCAAAGTAGATGTTGTTTTAGACTAGGATAGGATGTGATAGGACATCCCCGTGAATGGGAAAACCAAGGGGAAGGGGGTTAACACACGGACAATCGTCATAACACCTCGCGTTCACCGTCGGGTTACCGAAGCTATTGCAGTGTGTTGTATATGATAGACACGTTTCTTAAATTTAGTAGAACCCATTAGCGTGGTTCAGGCTATGTGCGCTAAGTGCTTTACCCAAGGACACAACCGACTAGCTAGCGACCACTTTCAAATCTGCAACCCTACGGCAGAAAGGCGACACACGGACGTTTTTTCCTTATTTTGTATTGCACTGGTGTAACACGAAATTTTATTTTTGCAGAAGTACTGTCTCTGTCTTCAGTGATAATAGCTTACAAAGAGCGAACAGCAAGTATTATGTCAAACCCCTGTGTTTCCTACAACTACTGTTTCGGCTTGTGTTGAGCAGAGTCGGTGCTGTCCAATATAGCGTGCGTGCCTCCAATTGTGGAAGATAATAAAAAGCAAACAACATAAACCATAGATTAGCCTTATAAGCCCTCATACTAACAGCTGCAAGTGGATTACTATTATCCCCTTTAACCACATATGCATCATGTAGTGTATATTAAAGCTGCCATGCTAATATGATATTTTAAAAGTACCAGCAGTAAACAAAGCTAAATTAGCCCATTGTCAAATTTATACGCAATGTTAATATTTATTCAAACAAATTAAGCTTTTCGTTAACGTTACTTTGTCTTGTATATGCTTTATTTGATACAATAACTACTACAATTGTTGTATTTATTGGCATTAATCTACAAATCTGAAATCAAATAAAATCATTATTTACAATCGAGAGGAAGATATATTTGCGTTTACCGGATTGTAGTTTTGACTACAAAGCAAAATATTACCCAAATCAAAATTCTTTAAATTTTGGAATGTAGAAAAAATGCGGCCTTTACACTTTTCTCCGCTGGTCCCTTCAAGTGGAACGAAGCACAGAAGTGGGCGAGGCTTCAAAATTCGATACCAGTCCGAGATAGCATTGGCCTATATACAACCTACGGTTTTACAGCTATTGGAGATTTTCAGGATAACTCAAGCCATATTCCTGCAACTAACTACTAGTTTGAAATTTGGACGGAATCTTCATAATGAACGGCGGAGTTTCAGCGGGCCAAGCTGTTGGATTTTTAGCACTTTGCTGTATTATAGTAGCTACGTTTGCTCCGGGCTGGCTCGCCATACCTAACATTTCCCAGCAAGGATTGCTCTTGATATGTTCCCAAATTGGAGGTTGCGCAGTAATAATAAGTAAGCTAAAAGAAAAAAATAATCGGTTTGATTAATTATTTCTGTGGAATATTAAAATGGTGAATATATTTATACCCATGTTTTTGCAGGCTCTCAGCCGGTATACGTTATCGCGATCTTCGCTTTAATGTGCCTGGCAACCTTGTGTAGCTTAGCAGGATTCATTTTACTTCTTATCGGAGGTGGGTCGTCCAATTCATCCATAATAATCAATGGTGGACAGACTAATATTGCGGCAGGTATGGTCATGATCTTATATTCTTTTCTTTGTTTTTTTCTTCGTAAGAGTACAAAATACTTTTTGGCCGTGTTGATTTATTCGGTTTAGTAGGCTAAGCATTTTTAAAAACAAATATTTTTGCAATATCCGTTGTAAAATTTAAAGCGGCTTCGCGGAACTACACACAAAAAGTTACGCATAGCAAACCTAAAAGTAATTTAAATTCTTAAATAATTAGATAGAATCTGAGAAAATTCACAACATTTGACGGTTAATTAGACTCTTGAAAGCGTTAACAGATGTAATGGCACGAAATGGCGTTATAGTATAACTTTCATGCCACATGTTACTGTTGATTACCTTGTTTTGGTAGCCTACAATAATTATGTTCGGTTCTTCGGCATATAGATAAGTGGTGAATTTATTTCCCCACATTAAAAAAATTTAGGCATAAGCCCTTTTTATATTGAAATTAAAATACATCAGATATGAATAAATATCGCGGGTTTTAGGTGCATTAAAGTGAAGATTAGGGCTTAAAAAATTAAGGCTTAGGGTTTGTGTAAGGGCTATAAGTATTAAAGTTAGTTGGGATTAGTGTTGTCGACATACATAGAATTAGTCTTTCCTCACTGTTAGTGTGTAGTTTCTCTACTTCTCCATTTTCTTTACATTTTAATAAGTACTATGTTTTTTTGTAAGGTATCTTGTTTGCTTAATATATTAAGCGATATAAAGTATACCATAATGGCTTTTCATACGGTTACCGTACAATAACTATATGATTGTGCTACTATTTGCCTTTCGCTAATCGATCGTTAAATCGGCTGAACTATCTTGTATGAGGTACATACTGCGGAATTGGGGTTCTGCACAACCAAGGCGACCTAACGAGAATAAAAATAAATTTCTCGTAAAGTTCGCGTAATTACGTGTTGGTATAAACATAAGATATTTTTTTCCCTGATTATTCTCACTGTGAAAGATTTTGGAAAAGTGGGCTTTAATCCCTGTTATTTCACAGGATTCCTGGCCCTTGCTTCGGTGATAACTTTCACGGCTTACACAGCACGATTTATTCCCGCCTCCGCAGTATCATACTACTACTCTTATGGCCTGTGCTGGGCAGGGGCAGTATTGGCGATGATATCGGGCATTTTGGCCACTTTTGGAGCAAAAAGCATGTGAAGAGATGAGATGTTCTTAACTGAATTAATAACAACCATTTTAACTTGTAAATTATAATTGCTGGAATGTTGTAACCTGTATAACTTGTGAATATCTTATCAGTATAGCGTGTGGGGTGCAGACAGATTTGATACCCTTTCAAGTGTTCTTATGTAATGCACTTAGCACAACCTAACCCAGTACATAAATAATTTGACCAAAACCATCATAAAAGTTAAAATTAGTATAGCCGCAACACAATAGCTGCGCTTACCCGATTGGTCGTGTGATAACGAGTACTACGTTTTTCATTTGCAAGGATAAAATTCGAAACGAAAATGTTGGCCTGCAGAATTGTAGTTTTTGCGTTTGATTGTATTCACATAAAAAAAAACTGTAAAGAAGTTAGGACATAAAGCGTATCTGTCGTGACCAAGAATGAAATACGAAATTTAATTTGTTTAAAAGAAAACTTACTATTGACCAACTTCCACGTTCAATTTCTATTTCTAACTATGCGCATATTATTCTGGTTTATAAATCCATAAATAAGTGTAACTCTGTCTTTTATCAATATTTTTTATTCAGTACAAAATGAAAACTCGCACAAGTACAATGCGCCAAATGCTGAATAAATTACACATTTTGTTTCATTTTGTGTTGAAGTTTGACCTGTGTAACGGCAACGCGCATGAAAAATTTGGATCGTGTTTGCAGGCAGACGGACAGCTGGATCGTCTATGCAGGCAGACGGACAGCTGGATCGTCTATGCAGGTAGACGGACAGCTGGATCGTCTATGCAGGTAGACAGACAGCTGGATCGTCTATGCAGGTAGACGGACAGCTGGATCGTCTATACAGGTAGACGTTGTTAACATGTGCGCTGACCAAGCAGCTGAGCACGTTTTATTTGCACTTAAAAAGACACCACAAAATCAGCGCGGTTGATGTCTTGGTGACGCATCGGGTATTTCTATTACGTTACTGCACTTCGATGGGTTTAGTTTTACTGATGTAGTGTTTGATGGAAGCAGCATACGACTTGGCGTTGATTACTGCGGGCGGCAGGGTACTGGGGATTGGATCCTGCAGTGAAAATACGAGAAGTTATGTGATACTGAAAACAGCTAGGAAAAATAAGAAAAATAATTTTAGGGTTAAGATACAAAATGCATTATTGAACCCATAGAAATTACAATTGTACAAAGATATTACAACTACAAATATTTTAATTGTTTCCAAAAATTAAATTCCCAATTTCAAACAACACGTTATCGTGATTGTTTGAGGAATAATACATGACCGGGACGATTTTAACCGCATGGGGTGTTCCATTATAACGTATTCTCAGCGCCAAATACCTTACCATATTACGCCAAAAACCTTACCATTTTTAGTATTGCGTGTTCGATAACACGTAGTGAAATGCATGTAAACTTAAATACAGCTTAAGCGAGCTAATAACCGAACTAGATACTACAACAGCAAGCAAAACTTAGGAAATTAGTAAACCTCGGATGCAGATAACAAAAGAAAATAGAAAACGAATAGGGTAGGATGGTAATTAAGTAATCAACAAAAAAATAGGCGCCACAGTATAGTAAAGGCAAGTTCACGGTCAATTAAATAATAGTTACTGCCTTGTTTCAGTAATTACGCCATTTTAATCATTATGCTCGGTTTTCTTAAACACAAAATTCCCTTTTTTAGGTATTTTTGGAAATAACTACAAAATAAAGGACGACTTTATTTTGATTCAACTCGGTCGTGTGGTTGGGGTAATAAGGGCATACTGAAGCAGAACATACCTCATTGTGGAAAGTTTTATGTTTTTTTTAGCACAGGGCTAAATATATTTTTAGTGTGTCATACTAGAGAACAGTGTACCGTAAAAAAGGATGATTCATAAGTTCAAACAAAAGTAATTCGATTTTTGTGTGCTTTTTTGGGAAAATAAAAAAATCGAAGTGGGTTATAAACATGTAGGAAAAAGCACGTCGGAAAGCGGGGTTGTCTGTTGTACCTGGGTGCGGTTGAGCGCGAGGCGGCGAAATTTCGCGTCCTCGTATGAAGTTAAGCGTGGAAAGCGGGCTTTGAAGGCAGCCTGCCATGACGAGTGACGTAACGACTCGTTCCGGTTGAGCGCACCCAGCTCGTGAGTGGTCACGAGTTTCTTGTTTGCTGTGAAATAGGAGAGGATATTTATGTTTTTCCTGTAAAAAGAAAATGAAAGGAGCGTTAACAAGCAGCCAATCGTCAGATTACCTCGCGCCCACCGTCGGGCCAACGATGCTATGGAAGTATGTTGTGTATGATTAAGACGTTCCTTTAAACCAGTAAAATCCAATAATTTCACCAAGTTTAGGCAATATCCGCTTTAGTGGCTTGCCTAAAAACACAACTAGCGAGCAACAAGTTTCGAACGTGCCACCCATAGGGCGACGCACTATTCCACCTACATAATCGTTAGGAGAAATTTGGTGTTATCCAATTCCGCAAAGCAAAATCATGTGTACCGAGATACGCTATTTTAACGATAAAAACGGAAAATACGCCTTTACAATATACATATCGTAAACACGCAATAGCCAAACTCATTTATAGTATTAAATTAAGTGAGAATACGCTCTACTGTGGTTTATATTGCGAGTTTATTTGCGAATTCTAGGATCATCATATAACCGAAATAGTGGGCGCAAACAAAGGCTGTCCCTTGCGCCGTTTTGATTAGCTGGGCGGTGGAATGTAAATGTAACCTTGGAACGTACGTGACGCGTCAGTGTGACGCATATGGTCTTGTGACTATGAATAAAACTAGACAAAACCATTTGTGGGTAAGGCCGGAAATTAATAAGAATGCAATATACATTATCTGCACTCAAATGTAATAATTTTTTTAACCATTTTTTTGTTAAATTTTGCGTTAGGTTTGACGGCCAAATCTGGATACACGCTTTCTAAATAAGTAATTTTTTTCAACGACGTATTTTAACCGCAGTGGTTCAGTTGTCTTTCTCCAGTTATAAGTACAATCTGCATTATGTGTATTTCCGGCCAGGCAGCTCCGTTGGATAAAGTTTTGGCTGAAGTTTGTTGGATTAAGATCAGCTGCTGGGTATTCGGTTACTTGTTTTAGGAAGGTATTTCCCGTACGCTGCCTAGCCCAGTGGATTATAGCCTTTATAGGTTTAACTAATGCAGTAAAAATGTCTTAATCACATACAAAAAACTGGAATAGTAACCCCAACAACAAAAATGAGTGATAAATCCCCCACGTTTTTTCATTTACTGTGAAAAATTAAACTACCCTTTCAATCTTACCATGTTGATTGTTTTCGTTGCACAGCGTTTTAACCTTCTCCAACAGATGTGCTGGCAACAAACTTGGTGAAACGCCCATATCAAGTAGAACATTGCCTAAAAAGAGGGGATGTTTAAGTTCACTTTCAACGTCAACAGGGTATCACGGTAATGTATTTTATGCTTTTGAGGCTAAGTGAGGCATGGTTCTTCCTATTTTAGTGGGTTGTCTGCACTGGGGCGCATTTCCCCGCCTGTAATGTAACACGCCATGGTGGTAATAAACAACAAGGTGTGGTTGTAACAATTAAATAAAGAGTAGCGACAGAAATATACCGTTATAGTAAACAGAGTTTGTTAAAATACACTGTTTACTAAGTTTTTTACTTTGGTTAGTTTGTGCAATACTTTAAACTTAAATTTACATTTTCATTGGATGAGTTAACTTTTTTTTCCTTTGGATGAGCTTACACAGTAGTTAAAATTCCTTATGTTACTTTACAGTCAATTATAAATATTGCAATATGTATGTAAAGTGGCAGAAAAATCAAACACAATCATAATTTTGGGCTTTTACCTTTGATTTTGACAACATTTTGTTTTATTCTTGAAATGACATTTTTATTAAGAAAATAAAAAGGATATCTTACATGGGGTAAATCGATTCAATATCGAATCCGGTTCTGGTTCAGTGATTTCTTTTTCAGGTGACAAGCTCGGCCAATCCACTTCAAGAACATCAGCGGCTGTAAGGAAAAAATTAATTTTTTTTGGTTTTAAATACCATCTGTCCATTTACCAAATCTGTCCATTTACCAAAGCTATTACAGTGCGTTGTATATGATTGGTGTGTTTTTTGTTTTTTTTACCTTTAACTAGATTTAGGTGATGCTAATCGCTTTGACCAAGAACACAACTGACTAATATAGTGACTTGTTTTAATACAACATACCTTTTTTGTGCCAATAACCTTTTTTTTAAATTAAAAAATATCTGCAGAAACATTAGTCCATACTAATTCATTTTGCCTTATTTTTACCCATTAGCTAAAACTTAAGCCAGGACATTGTTTTTAAGAAAACCTTTATTGCACTTGCACCCCTTGAAGTAAATTCCACCATAATTAATCAGAATCATGATTTAATTTGTCTCAATTTTGATTTGCCTTAATAAATTAATTTATACTAGCGTATTAATTATCCCAAATAAAATTTACTTCTAATAGTTAGAACTTCTTAGTTGGTAGTGTTTTTCAATACAAAATGAAAAGAAAAAACACATACCAAACTTGTCAAATCGAAATGTAAAGGGTTCTTTATTAATTTGTTTTTTTACACTCCACTTATTCAAAATAGAAGATCAATGTCACCTTTTGGTTTGGTTGGTTCCTCCTTTTTCTTCTTTTTCTCTTCTTTACTCTTGTTGGGTTTTGAATCTAATTTGCATACAGGTTGTTTACTGTGATATACTTTTAAACCGAGTTTGTTATTTGCATACAAGTTGTTTACTGTGATAACGGTTACACTGAATTCCTTGGAAAGTTATGTAAAACGGCCTTTTATGGCCTACAACCCTTGTCCAGGCATTTCTGTAAAGTACTCCCCATTATATGAACGTCCAAAACCTACACTTTCACACATTGGACCATAGCAAACAAAGCAAAAAATGCACCACAATCCACAAACAAACACATAAGGAATCACAAACAAACACATCAGGAATCACAAACAAACACATCAGGAATCACAAACAAACACATAAGGAATCACAAACAAACACATAAGGAATCACAAACAAACACATCATGAATCACAAACAAACACATCAGGAATCACAAACAAACACATCATGAATCACAAACAAACACATCATGAATCACAAACAAACACATCATGAATCACAAACAAACACATCAGGAATCACAAACAAACACATCATGAATCACAAACAAACACATCAGGAATCACAAACAAACACATCAGGAATCACAAACAAACACATAAGGAATCACAAACAAACACATAAGGAATCACAAACAAACACATAAGGCAGTGATGGCGAACCTATGGCACGCGAGTTCATAAATACTGGCACGCGACGCATTCCGATAAAAAACGGCGCAAAATGTTTTTTAATACAAACTTACGGCCAACTTTAAACCTATCTTTATTCAAAAACAGCTTTGATTAAAGCCCTTGTGAAATTATATGATATACAGTTATTATCTCACTCGTTTTATTAAATATTTCCAAGTTTAATGCATTTTAAGTGTTGCTTTGTTATATAAATTAAATCGTATAATTTTGCATTAGCCTACATTTTATATTTAGTTGGATTGCAGGTAGTTAAGATCGCTTAGGTCTACATAACATTACTTAGCAATTGTATCATGAGGGAAGACCGAATTTTGCCTGGAGGTGCCTGGAACAAAGCGATAGTAGGCGCCTATAGTCGTGCGTTGGCTACGCATGATATATTTACCACAAGTTTTGGCCGCGGTAGTTTGTGTCTAATCTAAACGTTCTTGTTTATTGAAAACTGATGTTTATGAAACGGCTGGCACGCCGGGACAGACAAATTCATTTCAGGCTGTAAATATGGCACACGGCCTCGAAAAGGTTCGCCATCACTGACATAAGGAATCACAAACCTTTCGAAGATCTGGGTTTGGACGACTTGCGATCAGACTTCTCACGGTCGCTGGATTGATGAATGGAGTGATGCGAGTGTCGTGATCTCCGTGGGGAGCGGGTTGAGCTTCGTGATTTTGACGATGCACGTGAGCGCTCACGATCGTGAGTCAACCTGCCGTGCTTCGTTCTCATGATTTCATCTCTTTGCGAGCTGCAAGGTTCCAACATTTAGGGAAAATGTGAGAAATAAATAACATGTTAGCGAGGTTTCAACATCTCAGTGCACTTTAGCATCCCTTAGACCAAATTTTTATAAAATTTCAAATTTACTTTTACATGCAGTGTACATAGGAATTAGAATTAAACTTAAAAAGAAGTAGTCATAGTCATCAGATGAATTCCCACACAGTATAAACATTGCTTTTAAAACCAAAAAAACATACACCTATAAAACTGAGGTGCAAGCTTCATGTCACTTATAAAGGCACGATTCAAATGATAATTTAATTAAAGGCCAAAAAAATGCAATAATGTTTTCAAAAAAATACAATAATTAAAAAGGTTTCACAAAAATAATCTCTAATACAGTGGTGGTGTAAGATTGTTGGGTAGCTTCGAAAACCCATAATAAAGTTTGTTACTTTTGATTGTAAAAGAGCTTTTTGAAAAGCCACTGCAAAATAATAAAGTTTTAGTGATAGCAATTATTATTTGTAACACAAGTTGTTTATTGTTACACTACAATAGCTTAAAATTGTGACGCTTGTGTGGGTCCATCTATGAACACAACCCACCCTTGGGGAAGCCCCTTTTGCATCCATATTTCTTCCACTGCTGTAGTTTCGGGTTCTGTCTATCAATTCATTCACGCTTTGCCTCGTGCTCTCTTCTGCCCTTGAGTGGGTGGCGGGGTATTCCTCGCGACGAACTGGTTTATCCGATCTATGGGAAAGTATAGGAAAGCGGCTGATTTTATAGGAGAGGATGATTTATAAGTATAGGATATTTGGCATTGTATTTAGGTGAATTTCAAGGTAAAATTAAATTGTCATATATTATATTGTCTTAATTTATATGTTGGTTGCTTTATCATCTTTTTAGATTAACTTTGTTATCGAAGAGATAAATTAATTGCAATGATAGGGAGTTATTGGCCAAAGTGTATTAGATACCGATAGCCTGGCATTGACATTTATTCAATAAAATTCAATTCTGAATTGAAACACAAACATAAAGGACTGGGCTTTATGTACAATAATGCAAAGACAATAGAAACTCTTCCATACTAAATTTTTGGAATTACTTGTGTCATATTCAAAAAATTTCTTGTAAAATTCAAAACCGACCTCTTAATATTTACTACTAATTATATACTACGCTTTCCCAACGTAAGATTAACAGTGTAAGATTGCTTAGTCATATTGCAAAGTGTACTTTGGGGTACAGATATACAGCATGAAGCTGATAAATATTAAAGTTCGCAAACATTTGACATAATAGCATTTTAAAGCTAAACCTTTTCGATTCAGAGCTGCTTCTATCCCTTCGGAGCACTTTCGCCAAATGAGGCGGTCGTTCCTTGCTTGAATCGTACATTCGCTTCCCGGGAGGTCTTGCATCACGTGACGCATCATATGATACGTGGCGGGGAGGAGGGGAGAGTCTTGCTTTGCTGGGACTGCATTGTGTTGATATTTTATATTTTAGTATGCTATATCTTTGATATTTTAGTATGCTATATCTTTGATATTTTAGTATGCTATATCTTTGATATTTTAGTATGCTATATCTTTGATATTTTAGTATGCTATATCTTTGATATTTTAGTATGCTATATCTTTGATATTTTAGTATGCTATATCTTTGATATTTTAGCATGGTATATCTTTGATATTTTAGTATGCTATATCTTTGATATTTTAGTATGCTATATCTTTGATATTTTAGTATGCTATATCTTTGATATTTTAGTATGCTATATCTTTGATATTTTAGTATGCTATATCTTTGATATTTTAGTATGCTATATCTTTGATATTTTAGTATGCTGTATCTTTTATAGGTTTTCCAGAATTTTTTTGGAAACAAAAAAATAAAGACTTAAATCAAAATCTTTTTGAGATTGTACTGTTTTTTATCAAATCCTACAGCAATGGATGTGACACCATAAACCTGATCAGCTGGCTCATTATTAAATAAAAATATAGTATGAGGGTACAAAAAATAAATGCCTGGTGGCTTTCGAACCTACACCATGGCAATACAAGCTTAACGCTCTATCAATTAAGCCACCGTACCATACAGTCGATAGCAGTCGTTTTAATAAGTCAATTATCACTCCAACACTATCATTACAATTAGTATGTAAGTAACACATCAAATAAGTAACATGAAGAATGACAATACAAAAATACTTTCTAAGGATTTTTAAACTCACACATTAGGCAATAAACACGTAAAGTTCTACTAATAGAACCTTCTTGACATCTAAGAGGTTGTTTTGACGTCATCCCACCTTATATCACTGCTCTTATAATTGACAATAGAATCAACAGATCAAACTTACCGCTCATCAACTTTGATACTCGATCTTCCTCCTTCATCACGGATTGTGACCTCCAATCCGAGATCCCGGCTCCGGACTTCACCGCTCTGTCGGACTTCCCTTGTGAAGCGGGAGGATGGGGCTGGAGGACGATCATCCGGAAACCTACCTCGATCGCGGGAGCCACTATTGGTTCGGTCACTTTGCCCACGGCTGTACTCAACCTACAATTAGGAATGTTAGTTTCATAATCAAGATTTAAATTCGATTTCAATAAAAAATATTTTTTTTTTGCATTTTCAATTCAAAGTTAAGTAGGCTACTTTTAATACACCATATTAATTTTATTTTATTTTTATTTTTTATAAATTTTTTTGGTTTTAAACTTGATTTTAAAGAGTGGTGTTCATTAAAAATTCGATTTGATTTAATGGTAATTTTCATTAAAAATTACAATTATTTCATTGGTCTGTTTATATAAAGTTGATAGAAGTATGTTTCACAGTCAACCCAGAAAAGAAACCACAGTTTTTATACATTGTGAAAATTCGAAAGGAAGTCTTACCACAATTGAATCTGTATAATAACTGGTACGACTCTGTCTCTGGTTTAAAAGTGCCCCAGTAAATAGTGGAAAAGTGGAACTAAAGATTACGAACAATTTTACTTAACCCAAACCCACTATAACAGGGTAAGCTTTGAATTTAAAACTAAAAGATTGAAAATAGTTTTACTAATCAACACCCTATAAACACTGGGTTTTATGCAGGGTTTTTAAGGATCCCTCTATGTAATATTTAGAGGTTCTTATTTTTGCCTTTAAGAATTATCATTTAAATTTATCTTGATCCGCATTTTGTTTATAGATTTTATATATAAAATAATATAGTTTTAATGTTTAATTCTCTTGTGCACTCACCTCTACCTTCCTTTCGTCCACTCTATGTCTACCTCCCTCCGGCTGCCACTTTTCGCGAGGAAATTTTTCCCGGGTCTCAATTCGTAATTTCGCCCCGTCTCTGCCATCCACCCACGACGAGATCCTCTGTGTCCTCTCCTGCTCCTCGAAGTCCTGAGAGCCCCGGTGCCTCATCTTTCTGTCTCTGTCAGGATCCCACGAGGAAGTCCTCTGAGGCGGGAAGTCAGGCCGGTCGCGAGGATCATTCAACTTCCGGATCGGTTTAGGACGGATGTCATTCATCAAAACTTCCCGCTCATATTTCATTGTCTTCTGAGTCCTTTGTTCCTCAGGGAAGTCCTGTCTCCGTGATCGTGGGGCATCCTCATACCTCATGCTACTCTGCTCATTATACCTCATATCCCGTGAATCGAATTGCTTCTCGTGATATCTTGCGGGTGCGGGCTTCTCATAAAACCTGGGGTTTCCCCGTAATTTTTCAGGAACGCGCTCCTGGTTACCCTCAAACCTACCAGGGGGGTCACGGTCATCGTAACGGGCTGGCGGCATTTTTTCACGGATCTCATAATTTTCCACCTTTCGCTCATGACCTCGCGAATATTCCAAACTCCGCTCACCCCCACGAGGAATATAATGATCCTCATCGTTTCTTCTTCTGTCGATGCTTTTATCTTCCCGGACCTTCAACTTCGGCTCAGTCGGTCGTCTTTCGGGAATCCTCCGGATCTCAGGAGTTGGCTCTTGCCTCCGATCTGGACTTCTCTGAGAGCGCTCGGGTCTACGCTCAGGAGGAGACCTGTCCATCCTACCTTGGGGTCGAGGTTGGTACTCCACTCTGAAAGTATTTTTAGATGTTTAAAGTCATATTAGCAGGAGTTGGAAATATTTATGAATCCAAATGGATGACACTGGCGAAAATGGTGCTGAATTTAATAAAAGTAGGAAAATAAGTAGTTACAGAAAAGCTTGTACTATTTAACAAAGTTAAGCATTTATAAGAAATATGTATTTTGTCATGACAGTATATTCAGTCTTTTAGTCAAATGGGATCTAAAATTAAACAAATTATAAAAAATAAAAACTATCAAACAGCATCTAGAAAATTGTAGAAGAAAATTGTAAGAGTCGTAGACTAATCTAATGATAACAGTGAATTTGCAAAAAGTATTAATAGTGTAGGGTATGTGAACTAATATCAAGAACTAATAATTATGACTAACCAACAGCAAGGCTAGACTGTATAATAATTGTATTTCCCACCTTTCCTGGGGAGTGCGTGATTTCTCCAAACTCTCATATCTCGCATGTCGGTCTTTATCTTTTGGAAGATCCTTAAAGTTCCTGTTGGATGAATAGTTCCTCTCAGTCTTCCGATGCAGTGGGCGATCATCGTCAATGTCATCCACCGTCTTCCACTCTTCCGGATGCCTGGATCATACGAAGAGCATAAATGTAGATGCCGGAAATAGTAAGAACCACACATGTGTTAGCAAAGACTCTGCATTAGGGATGCACAAACTAGAATGATCGAATCTTCCGGATTCGAATCCCGTAGGATTCGAATCCAAAATATTACGTTTATTTCGAATATTTGGATTCGAAATAATATACATTGCACATTAAGAAACTATAATTGCATGGAGTTCCTTTTTATTTCCATTGTACATATTGCAACAGCGTTGATTACAACGGATATTATAAGCGCGCAGACTTCCGCCGTTGCGCCGCAATGTCTGTTTTATAATAACGCAAAAAATTCCCTGCGCATTTAAATAATTATCACATTAAATCGTCTAACCGCAGCGCCTGCTTTTCCAGCGGTGTTTATTGCTTTGATCGGCGGTTTGACCTAGGGTTACGTTGACCTAGATTCAATACAGGACCACTGACGCACTGCCGTTTTTCCCCATGTTCTTCCCATTACTAAGTATTAGCTAGAGAGAACAGTAGGCTAACATCGGTTAACGGGTTAACGTTTTTTTTTCTTTGATCAGTTAACCGTTATAAGAATCTGGGTTCTTGCACAGCCCTTGCAGACACATAAATATTTGGTATATTCTTTCCGTATTGTTGACGCTGAACAGCGTATAACCATGCAATATTTCAGCGGGGGAAGTAGTTAGATTAAACACTTAAACTCCTGGCTTAATCTTTTAGCTTTGTAAATCGTTAGTATCATAGTTCTATCCCAGTTAGTTCGAGGCATAGGGCCGATTGTGACGTCATACAATTTGGCGCAACGGTAACATTTTACTGAAGTCGCCGCCTATGATTATAAGTATGTAATCACACTGACCAAAGAGGTAGTCAGCAGCAGCAGGAATTTTTGACGATCTTGCCACTTTAACTGGAGTTTGCTTTTTAATATAGAATAGGATTCGATATTCTGGATTCGAAATAACTATTCTAGAATACCAAGATATTCTAGTTTGTGCATCCCTACTCTGCATTATTTAACATTAACTGGTTACCTGATTTTTTGTTAGTTAACCTCTGTCAAAATCAATAAAGGGTGAAATGTTTAATGTGATTTGTACAACCAATTATACAAGCAAAAGTTATTTTTAAAGTGCAGGGCAAAACATTCATCAAATTTCGGGCAAGTAAGAATTCACTCGCATGTGGAAGCTCACGCGTAACGTGAGTAAATCTTTTACTAGAGTATCAGGAATAAATCGTTTACCGCAACCGTTTTTTGATGCGGCTGTAAGTAATATAGACTCCAATATTGGACGTGACATGTGTATAAAAAATTGATTGCAATGATAAGGATTTGTTTTTTATTCCCTATACGCCAGTTGAATAGCGAACGGTCGTGGTAAGCGTTAATTAGTTTTTTTATTGGAAGAGGAAATTTTGACCCACACGGTGTGCGCTATGTGACTAAACACTGAGAGTTACTGGCGTTACTCACGCAGATTTTTGGCCCTGGAAAAGCTAACACATACTTTTTAACACTATCATTGTACCAATACTTACTTTTTCTTATACACAATAAAAAGCAATGACCAATTAAATACACTTAGTTTTTTGTGGATTTTACTTTTGAACTAACAGAGCAATTACACAGAAAAACTTAAAAGGTTTATTTCAACTACATGTGTCATTTGACTGCAAAGTACAGTTTCATTGCTTTTTATTGCTGGTTTTATTACAGTTTATAATGACGGTTTTATTTTCCTAAGGTTCTTTAAATAAAAAATCATCAATATAAAATTGAGCAACGTCAAATCTTAAAACCAAATGCATTATATTAAAATTACTTTCACTAAATATGTTTTGCGTTACCTATCCGCCCTAATATCTTTTCTATGCTTTAGATTTACGCTTTCGAATTCACTCTCGGAAGAATAATCTTCCTCATGGCGATGATGCTTCTTCGTCTTTTTCTGTTTCGGCACCTCCGGAGGTGGAACCTGGGAAATTGATGGGAGTTTATCGATTCGGTATTTGCCCATGGAAGCACAGCTCATGTTGTAATATATTGCTGGGATGTGCCATACTTATATGGATGGGGTGTTATCACACAGGCAATCGTCAAATATTTCATGCCTAACATCAGGTTATCAGAACTATTGTCGTCAGCAAAAAATTGAATTTGCTTAATTTACCTCATGAGGATGACTTCTTTTGCGAGGAACGACTTTTTCTTTCACTTCTTCTGATTTTTGTTTCTTTTTTTTCTTGACTTTGCTCTTTTTCTTGCCAGCTATGTCGCTGGCACTATCGTTCTGGTACCTTTGAGAGCTGGATATAAAAACAGGCATTGATTTTTTGGAAAAAAAAGTCGACAGGCAAACAATGTTCACCTAAAACGATTAGTTGGGTACTATTCCACCACAATAATTGTTTTTATTAGAAAATCGTTCAACACCCCAAATTGATTACCAAAGACCAAAGTAACTACTGGAAAACTTGTGTTAACTTTTATATATGAATCTGTTAAATAGAAGGAATTGACGTGCATTTGTTTATTGGTCTTTCTGAAAAAATTAGGACAAATTCCTTCTATTAATATACATTCTGGGGTTGTTTTATAAAGTATTGGGTAATTTATCAATTAGGCCCAGTACGATAAAACTTAGGGTTTGGTTTACTACTTTTTATTAAATATAATCATTAGCGTCACCATCACCAGAGTATTTGGAGAAACAGGGGTCGCGATTTAAAAATTTTAATGCAGGGCATAGATGCACAGCATAGATGCACAGAAACCTACCTGTCATATTTATCCTTGGGCTCTGGAGAGATGGATCGATCGTATTCTTCGTATCGCCTGTCATCTCTCGGCAACCTCTCCTCCCTGTGAGGGTTGTTTAAATATCGAAGAAGTTTGGTGAATCAAGAAGTTTGGGTATCATTGAAAATTGTGAAAGGCAATGTATCAAAACCAAAAGATTTGTTCGCTAAACGTGAAAATCTATAAAATTTTAACGTTAAAAAATATCATTTAAAAAAGCACATAAATCGAAAACATTCCGATTTTCCTAAGAAAACATAAAAATAAATGTATAATATTTTATCAACTGAAAGATTCATTTTGAACTAAAAATTTAAAAATTATCCTACATTTCACGTTTTGGAGGCAGGGATTTCGATGATGGCCTCACAGGATCCTGATCTTTGAGTTTCTTCTTCGGTTTCTCACGAGGCTGATCCTCGATCTCCTTCTTGTGTTTCTTGTGAGGTTTCTCCGGTTTCCGCTCGACCTTTGAAGGCTTCCCTGAGCTCCAACCATCGCTGGAAGAGTCGAAATCACTCTCAGGCATCCTCGACTTTTTGACAAGTTCCGGCTGGACTATTCGCTCCGGGTTTTTCTGGGAACTGCACCAACGGAAAATGCAAATAAAAAATACTTAAGTGTGGAGACTTATTACGTGACATAAAAAGTATGAAATGTTTATATAAAGTCGTGAATTTTGCTCGCAAATGTGTGTGTCATAATTATTTGGTTTAGTTAAGTCTTTAGCACAGTGGTGCTTATCAGTAATTTTGAACATGCAAAAATACAACTATTATGATTTAATAGTTTTAATGTAAAAATATATACTTTGTTCTTATATATGTCATATGTATTTTCAACTTTTTCCAGAAATGACAAAGTTACATAATCCAGGATACTTAAAAGGCACTCAGAATGAATGTATACAAAAACTCATAAATCCAATGTAAATACCATAAACTCACTGTCTAAAATCATGTGCTGGCTTTCCAGTTTTCGAGTTCCCTCTATCATCCCGGTACCTTTGTACCTCATCAGAATCTGCATACGCTTTTCCACTGTCATCATATGATCGGTGTTTGCCGTAATCTTCCGGAATTCTACCAATGTCTTTCAACTTTCGTTGCTTCTTCTCTCTACTCCTGCCTCTTTCGAGTTCCTGATGGATGATTAGGTTGTGCATCAATTAGTAGTTCATGTTGTCCTACTGGTTAGTCTGGTGGTTTAGTGCGACTTTAACTGAAAGGTCTAAGATTCGAAACTGGTCACTAGCTAGTCGGTTGTGTCCTTGGGCAAGGCACTTACCGGACATTGCTTGAACCCAGCGGATTATTGGGTTTTACCAAATTAAAGTATCCCAAAAAATAAATAAACATGGTATCCAAGTTGAGAAATCGTGAGATACTAAAAAACTGGTTAAACGATTTGGGTGTACACTGATACACTCATTTTAGATTGTGTTTCCTCTTGAACACAATGTCAAATCAAACAATATTTTTATACTTGATGGCGACATAATTTTTCACTGACAAAGAAAAATTGCCAAAAAAAAACAATTTGTATGGATAAGAAATTTAATTTTATCAAAAACTGTGTATATGCATAGCTTTAACATTGGTCGGTGAGTGATTAATAGTTAAATATGAAACAACTACACTGCTGTAAAAATGGACTGCACTAGCTGCTATTTGAACAGTTCTTAATGTATTGAGGCCTAAGAACAATACAAGTCTACACTTGCATAATAAATAACAGCATGCAGTCATAGTAATACAGCTTTTAAGACTTTTCATGTCACTTTTAAGGATGTTATCCGTGTTTAAACATACTGGACTAAAGCAATTTTGTTGTGTGGCTTATGCAAGGACCACAATGGGTGATTGTATAGGCCTGGTCAGTGTGATTATTAGACCATGTCCAAAAATCCAAACAGTTTAAAAGTACTTTGTCGAATCAGTACCTTTTTCTGCTTTGGCTTTCCTTTAGGAGAAGGACTTCTGTATCTTTGCTTCTTCATTTTATGTTTTGAGGAAGGGGAGACAGAAGAGTCGCTGGAAGAGGATGAAGAAGGCTTCCTTTTTCTTTTCTTTTTCTCGAAGTCTTCTCTCACACTGAAATTAGAAGTAGTTACAAAAGCACTACTGTCCTTGTCACTGTTTCCAGTGCTACAAAATGCTGGTGATATGACAATTAATTAGGTTTAAAACATCACATTTCTGTCCATACATATATTAGGTAAAAGTGGAAATATTTTAAATTTTACTTTATCCCGCAAGTGAATTAAAGAAAAACTACATCAAACTCCTAATCCTGTTTAAAAGAGAAAAAAGTATATTTAGAGTTTTACTGTATCCCGCACCTTGAACTTGAAGACTGTGGAGATCGTTTCCGTGCAACATACTTTTCCTCATGAACTTCTTTTCTACCGCGCTCTGATTTGTGATGCTGATGCCTATGTTGCTGATGGCCACGCTCATGTACATCTAATTGTTCTGGAACGTCAGTCGTTAAATATAAAAATTATCCAAATGCTACATGACCGTACATTGTAAACAAACACACTTGTGCTGTTGTGCATATGTAGAACTAATTAAATAACGGTTCATATTATAAATCTACACTTACCAGTTGGCCCTTTCTTGTGTCTTTTCATGATTTTTTCGTTTAATTAAAGTTTGCACTTCAGATAGCAGAAACAAAACGTCTGCTAGGTAATCGTTTAGTACGCAACACTACTGCAACACTGTCGCACCATGTCGCACTAAACCAAAATTATTCTGGCACAATAAATATTTTTGTCAAACTGATATTTGCGGAGTAACAGTACGTTAACGTTTCATTGGTACGGCAGCGGTTAAACGGCACGGCAACAAAAATCGCATAGCTAAAAATAAAATAAATGAGTGGTTATATCAAGATTTCTATGAAAATGGTGTAAATAACTGGCGGATGAATTGCATTCTAGATAAAAAAATGCAATAATACTTAAACCAATGATTATAAACAGTTTATCATCATTGCTTAAACCAAAAACTTATAGTATGATCTAAGCACATTCGGCATCAGTCATAAAATTAAAAAAAAAACCTTAATCAAATGCGCCGTACTGCGGCACCAAAAAAAAAAGTTTGGTAAAAATATTTTTTGCCAGAATAACTATAGTCGTACTGAATATCCTCTTTTTAATTTTGTAAAAAATGTCATGCGCCCATCAGCTTTCTTGAAGAATTAGGTAAAAACACTCATTTGTATTTTGCTAATTTTTTATCAAATACAATGTTTGTTTTTTTTGTATTTTGCTAATCTTTTAACTTAACCAGTTATATTTATTCATTTCATCCTTCAATTTTTATCGTACGACTTCGTGCGACAATGCAGACGGCATAATATTATTGTGACAGAATGGCCGTGGTAATTTGCTCTGTCCTTGGGCAAGGCACTTACCGCTAACGGAAGTGGATTGACTCCAATGGTATGACACACAATAAAGCAAAGTACACTTCTTTCGTATACAGCACACTGGAATAAAAGAAGAGTATGAGAAAAATTGCACACTAAAGTGAAGATAAGGGCGGTTTAGCTAGTTGAGGTATATTATGTTTTGTTTGTATTTTGATCTGATGACGTCATAAGAATATTTTGGGAGTGGGTAAATAGACTTGTTGCCCGTAAGGTAGTTTCGTTGCATGCTGATCTTAAATATATATAAATGTAAATTAATGTTGTTCTCTTCGCATATTTTGACAAAAATACAAAATCCTTATTCTGATATATATCATAGCTAAATACCTACGGTACATATAATAAAGTCCAGCATGTGTAATAATTAACATATATGTACATTTGCATATGTGTGGCAATAAAGATTTAAATTTTATGGTAGTTTCATTCTGCACAGTTGCAATTTACCTTCGATACCTCTAAATACTCCAGGACCGCTTGGATCGCATGGAGCGCTTGGATCACTTACTATACTTCGTAATTACAAAAACCATGATATTATTGTTAGGGTTGGGGTTAAAGTTAGTTCTGGGATTAAGATTAGTGTTTGGGACAGGGTTAGAATCACTCTCCATAACAATCTAAGTGATCCAAGCCATCCTGTAGTATTTAGAGGCACCCATTTACGTTAGTTAAAAGTGATATGTACTTTTTCAAGCGTTGACCAGATAATATTTTTGCCTCCTTTATGTTTACTAATGAGTCTGCACTTTTCATGATTAATTATTTGTTTCTTAGTTAAAAGTTTGTTTTAGTCTATGCCATGCCTACTTTTGTTGTTGTTAATTATGGTGAACGATGCAGCAAACCCACAAATAAATGTTTATTGACTGAGTGTTTTAGTCCAACTTACTACAATGGGTTTATGCAATATCGACTTAAAAGTCTTGCACAAAGATACAATCAACTTACTCAGCAGATTGTATTATTCCAACAACTTTTTGGATTAAAGAATCTCTGACTAGGATATGCAGCAAGTTGCAGTCCTCGAAATTCGTTTGCGGAGTCCACGGCAAAAAAAAATGCCGTGGGAAATCGTATAAACGTAAAAGCCCACGGCATTTTGCCGTGGATCTATACCCAGTACTAAATAATCGCAAAATCCGGAAGTAAGTTTATTCTAATTTGCGCGACACCGCGCTAAGGTGCGTTGGACAAGAGCCAATTGTGCAATATTAGTAGGTAAGCTAAGGCACATAACAAAAGCACTTAATTTGTTATCTCTGTATTTCTATTATATGAAAATACAACACATTGCAATAGCTTCAAAAAACTACAAATCCTGAATCCAACGTCAATGTTAGAAATAGAATAATAGGCCTAGGAAGCATCTATCTGGTTTGGACTGGATAATAATTCCAAAATAATAGAGGACTACAGTTTAAAAGAAAAAAATACAGTAAAAATACCAAATAAGGAAATACATGCGATTTCCAGACACGCGCTCCATATATTTATCTAATTAAATTTGCCGATTTGTCAACTCAGCAAATCGGCAGGCAACGATCAAAGCGACGTAGTCTCTCGGAGATTTGATTGACAGCTGGCTGCTAGCGTAATTGAATTTTAAGTTTGGAGTTTTGTGTTAGAACGTTGTAATTTGATAAAAACTTAATAAAAGTGCCGTCGTGCGCTTTGAAACTATTTTTCTTATATTTTGACAGTTTTTTTTGCAATTAGTAAGTGATTAAAAAAAAACAATTAGTAAGTGATCAAAAAAAACCACGGCATTTTTTTTGCCGTGGACTTTAGTTAATTTGGCAAAAGTCCACGGCAAACCTCACGGCAATTGCCTTTTGCCGTGACGAATTTCGAGGACTGAAGTTGTAATAGTAAATTTCATTATGTATTATATAGTATTTCCTTAGAATTTCAGTAGCTGTACAGTCATTATGAACCACCCATTTTTCTATCTAGTTGTTTGTTAACTTCTGAAATAAGTTAAGTAGAATGGTATACTGAAAATCCACCATGGCGAACGTAATGCTAGAAGATGCGCTGTCCAACGTGGACCTGTTGGAGGAATTACCACTACCAGACCAACAGCCGTGCATTGAACCACTTCCCACTTCTCTCGTGTACCAAGCTAACTTTGATACAAACTTCGAAGATAGAAATGCGTTTGTTACTGGGGTGGCGAAGTATATTGAAGAAGCAACTGTTCATTCTAACATGGTTGGTACCGTATTGGTTGTGATCCAGGCTATTTCATCAACAACCGTCTAATCACACCTTATGTAGCATGTTGGTGGCCATGTTAAGTGTTCGAATCCTGCCAGTAAGCATGGAAACTACTGGTACTAAAAGCATATTGGCTAGTGATGACTTCGCACTCTAGCAGTGTTCAGTTTAAATATTTATATTTGGTAAAACACTGATTTCTCTATAGTCCCCACACCACAAAATACAGTCTACATACAGACCGATCCAGTTAGAATCACAACCCTTTAAAAGAAGCTCTAGCAAACGAAAAATGTAGCTTTACAAAAAATTATACTAATTCGTATTCAACCCATGATTTTAGTTACCGAACCCTCTATCCTACACCTAATCTTACATATGGCCTTTGCAGAACGCCATGCTTGAAGAGGGCCACACCTATGCAGTTATGCTATACACCTGGCGTAGCTGCTCACGAGCTATCCCACAAGTCAAGTGCAACGAGCAAGCTAATCGGTCGGAGATTTATGAGAAAACAGTTCAGGTGTTGGAACCTGAAGTGCAGAAGTTGATGAGATTCATGCATTTCCAGGTGGAGTCATTACTTTTTTGCTTGTATTTTGTGACGAAAGTTAAAACATAGGTTTAATCTTAAGTTAAAACATGGGTTTAATCATTATAATATGGTTTTACACATCGAACTACTATTTGCAATCTGTTGTGTATGTTTAATACATGGAATCAATTTTGTTGAACCCACTAAGTCACCTGGTGCAGGCAAAGGCCAATAAATGCATTGTTCGGCTAGCTATAGATTGGTTTTAATTCTACAACCATTCATAAGCAAAAATCGGCTAGCTGTGGATTGATTTTAATCCTACAACCTCTTACCTCATTACCCTACACACTGCTACATCACCTAATCGATCGCCAACACACTAATCCATAGAAACTAGCTGTGGACAAGTTCATGGGAGAGGTGAAGCGACTGTGTCACCAGGAACGACGGAAAGACTTTGTTTCTGAAGCTTACCTGCTAACCTTGGGGAAGTTTATCAACATGTTTGCCGTGTTGGATGCATTGAAGAACATGAAAAGTAGTGTAAAGAATGATTACTCTGCATACAGAAGGTCAGTTATATCAATTCTATGTAATCTTCAGAGCTTTTGCCTATATATTCGACAAATTAATGCCAAAAAGATAACAACCAGTAATATGATTTGTATCTTTTACAAGGCGGTTTGGCTACAATTATGATTTTTATATTTAATGAAAACACAAAGTGTAGAATAGTTTGTCTAACAATGTATATAAAATCGTAAAGTCTGTTACATTGTATTGTCGTGTTGGGAGGGATGTATTATATAAAATGAAAATTATTTGATTAATGAAAACTAACAGTATCAACTTCATTATTCATCGCAATCATTATTAGTTTGTCAGTTCTATTTTTGCAAGTTAGCAGATTTTTTAAAAAATGAAATAGAGTTAAATCTCTTATGCCCATTGCAATTATATATCGATACCAATTTTTTCCATCCAATATGAGTTTTAACCGTGTCCTGAACCACCTTAATATGCCATGCACTGATATAATGTGTTTACAATGTTCAGCATTTTTAGTCTTAATCCTCTACAGAGCTGCTCAATTCTTAAAGAAGATGTCAGACCCCCAGTCCATACAAGAGTCGCAAAATTTATCAATGTTTCTGGCCAACCACGACAAGATCACCCACACACTCAAACTTGCGTTGTCAGGTGGGTCATTGATTGCAAGCAGGGTCCGATAAAGTCGGGAATCCGGGAACGCGGTTCCCGTACGGCCGATCGGTCCGCGGTACGGCTTTGATCCGCCGAAAAAAAACGCTAAGTTTTCATTTATTTTTACGCCGATTAACGTGTGCGCGACCTGCGATAAACGACACAACAAACTAATCGTAATTATATCTAATCGTATAACTTAGGCTGTAAGAGTGTAAGGTCAGATTTTTATTCAATGGTAAATGAAAGAGAGTACAGAACGCTGCGAATAAACGCCTATCTTTGTTCGAAAACTTATCGATTGTAGTTGTTTCTGCATGTTTGGACTGCAAGTTCCGTATTCATTGCTTTCTTGAAGTTTCCCGTTTTTTCGTTTCATTGTATTTTAGCCTATATACTACTTACAAATACAATCAATTATTCGAAATCTGTTGACATTTTCTAAATATTATAATGTAAGATTAACACATTTACAGTCCTTGAAATCCCCCACGGCAAAAACGAATTTATTTCAACACTTTTCTTGATCAATAAAACGATTAAGAGGCAAATCGTCATCTACTGTATTATCAAATGCGTTCGGTATTTTGACTAAGTACTAATTAGCGTTAATAATCGTTTTTTTTTTTTCGATGCAAAGTCGCTATCTAAAAATGTAGAAGAATAGCAGGTGTTAAAACAATGGTCCGAAAAAAAGGAAGCATAGTGCTTGATAACGTCTAAGTTACACTTTAATTAGTAAAAGCAACGACAAATAAAACGCTAATTCCACCTACTACAATAAAATGGCGTTTTGATAACATTAAATATTGCGTCATTAGGCATAAAATCTAGTCAATACAACGAATTGCTTTTAACGTTATTTTGGTTTCCT
>CH000023.1:282258-303603 GCA_000149265.1 Ciona savignyi | reverse complement strand
AAGGCACTTAACGGACATTGCCTGAACCCAGCGGATTATGGGTTCCCCAAAATTAGGAATGTCTATCATATACAACACACCGCAATAACTCCGGTATACCAAAGATGGGCGCGAGGTGATCTGACGATTGCCCATGTTTTAACCCCCTTTGGTTTTCCTATTCACGGGGATAAACATGAAAATCCTATCCTATTTCGCGATTATGATCCCTATAATATCACTGAACGGTTCAGTGTTCAGTCTGAACCACATATAGTTCAACCATGCATTGTTGATTATTACATTAAACATTCCACAGCATCTGGCTGGATCAATGCTGCTCGACCAGTCATTCCGTCAAGAATGTGGAACCAACATTCCCTACCTGGCTGCCAACAAGTACGAGACACTGCTCAAACAACGCCATGTTCAGGTATTTGTTCCCATTTGTCTGTTTTATATTTATGTAGGTCAAAAGCCAGGCTTTATTTATGCAATCGTAAAACTATTCTTTGAGTTGCTAAAGCTTTTTATAATGTGTAACTAGATTAATATGTATGCTTTTGGTTAGAAAGTAAGAAACTGCTTATTTTCCCAAATCCCCCAATTTCACTATTTCACCCGAATTTCACTATTTCACCCCAATTTTACTATTTCACCCGAATTTTACAATTTTTCTCAAATGTCATTCACCCAGCTCCTTGGCCGATCCATCGACCTGAATCGCTTGATCACTCAACGGGTCCAGGTGGCGATGCACAAGTCGGTTGATCTCGCCATCGGAAAGTTCGAAAGTGGAGACCTTACAGGAATCATGGTGGGTTGGTGCTGATCCCATTTCCGAAAATCAGTTTTTGTTATAATCAATTTACAATTTTACAAGTTTTATGTCTGTTTTGCTGCTGCGGCATCAATTAAATATGACATTTATTATTCCAGCGAACAATGTAAATTAAATAAAGTAGGTTTTACAAACGCATTGGTTTTACAGACGTATAAAAGTTGTTTGGATTTATTATATTATTTGCATGCTCATCCACTGGTGTGCAAAACTGTGAACAAAAATTCATGTTTTAACTGAAATTTACTTACAGAACCACAAAACCCCACAGTTTCAATAATAGAGTCTCTTTCTCTAAAAAATAGAATCCTTTTCAAGAATAACGAAGTGGTTTCACTGAGAATTTGTTGTTACTCCACAACCTCACAGTCAACAATTTCTCTTTTTCCAAACTCTGCTATTAATTAACAAAACCCAACCAGGAACTCGAGATGCTGCTGGACGTGAACCGACAAACCCACAAGTTGCTCTGCGAACACCTCACGCTCGACAGCTTCAGCGCGATCCTGCGTGAAGCCAACCACAATGTGTCCGCCCCATATGGCAGGATCACCCTCCATGTCTTCTGGGAGCTCAACTATGACTTTCTACCCAACTACTGTTACAACGGTTCGACCAATCGGTGGGTCATTCTCGACTGTAGACATGGGGTTATTTCAATAAAGGTTGCACCATTGGACTACAGAGATATGTTTGGTACAGAGCCTACCTTTTCACCCATGAGAATATATAAACCAACCATCCACACACTAATAGCTCCGTCAATTTCCTTGTGGGCATGAATAGTCTTATATTGCGATACCTGTACATGGATATACCCTGACTTTCTAACCATGAGGATATAAATAAACACCATCCCCACTCACTGTAATGGCTCCAATATAGGTAAACCTATGTTTTTAAACCTATGAAAAATCATGGTTTTCCACCCACAAGGTTAAAACACATGCTATTATATATGTTAAGATACTATTTTGAGATTTGATGTTAAGATACTAGCATGTGTTTTAACCTATGTTTTAAAACCCATGGATAAATCATGGTTTTTCACCCACGAGGTTAAAACACATGCTATTACCTTAACATCCACTATCAAGCATCCGCACAACAATACCTCAGCAACTCGACTGGGAGCACATGTAAATAAACCCCCCCCCAATCCACCCCACAGATTCGTCCCGACTCCGATCACATTCTCCCAAGAATTGACCCGAGACAAGCCCCCAAACGCAGCCCACCATTATCTCTTCGGTTCCAAACATCTCAATGTGGCTTACAAGGAGATAGCTGGTGGGTTTGTTGTGTCATGATGATGTCACAATAATGTCTAAGTGATGTCACAATAATGTCTAACTAATGTCACAATAATATCTCAATGATGTCATAGTGATGTGCATCGTGTAGTTATAATATAACAGTGTTTTATAATCTACCTTAAGTAATTAATATTAAAGTATTTTACATGACGAGCCAAAAGGGGTGGTAATTCCTGGCTTTTACATTTTATCCCCCACAGGGTTATACTCTGGCTTTGTTGGTTACCCCCATTTTGCTGCCATTTGTCGACTGATTGGATATCAGGGGATCGCTGTGGTGATTGAGGAAATGTTGAAGATCGTTAAAAGTTTGGTGAGTTTTGTGTTCGAATATTGGGGTGATGTGTGTCATCCTCGACTGTGAGCATGTGGTGTATAGGTATAACTGTACTTGACTTTGTGGTCATGAGGTGTATTGCTTTGCTCCACTGTGGGCATGAGATATATTTCTGAGCCTGACTGTGGGCATAAGTTGTATTTCTGTGCCTGACTGTGGGCATAAGTTGTATTTCTGTGATTGACTATGAGTATGAGGTGTAGGGATGTCCATTCTAGAATTTCGAATCGAATCGAATTCGGATCACAAATGATCCGGAATCAATTTTTGATTCTGCCGATCCGAAATTATTTCGTTATAAGTAAGCTGCATTACGTTACGCAATAAAATTACTCGAGCGTATTAATAGTTTACATCCGGGATTCTGTTTAACGGCACAATCGTCTACAAAACAAGTCCAGACTTGTCTGTGGTATTTCGTGCGCAATCCAGTTAAATCGCAGTATTGGAATATAAAGTTTAGCATTTGCGATTGTAATTGTTGGAAGTACGTATGATAAGACTCATTTATAAACGTTTTAGAAAGTTTGACAAATATAATTGCGGTTAAAAGTTGAAGAAATGTAGACCACGCTTTGTGTACGTGCCTAATCAAATAAGAAAACTAAAAGCAGGGAAACTATAGCCTACATCATAATTAAAGTTGCGGTGTTAGGACTGGTGTTATAGTTTGTTCCAGGGTTGAGATAAGACTGATTAGTGTTGGTATCAGGGAATTAGTTTTTCTACTTTTAGTTTCCTTTCCTTTAGTGTTGGACGAAATAGCCTATGGAACTGCAGAAATCGTATACGGAAGCTACCGGTACCGTTGTAGTGATAAGGCCTTTAAATACAAATTTCTGTAGTTTAATATTTCTTTATTTTAGTACCGGTAGTGTCATTTCTAGCCTAGCCTACTATATACCGGTAGCCTATAGTCCTACACAACTAGTTGAAATCTAGCCTATTTATTGCAATTGAAATAAAAGATTAATTACAGGTTAACTGTAAGCCTAAGCAATTTATATTTATTTGTGGATATATATATCCAATATATGTGATGAGTCGTGCTGGGAGGAAGAGATCTTCGTCGGTTTGGAACCACTATAGCCTCCCGACAATAAAAGATAATAATAAAGTGGTGATATGCAGGCACTGTAAGGAAGAGTTTAGTTACTGTGATTCTACAGGGAGTTTACTAAACCACCTAAAGCGAAGACACCCATTCATTAGTTGGTGAGTACATATAGACAATGGACCATACTAACTACAATTGTATAATCTGTCAGATTTGGTAAAAAGAGAATTCTCTATTGATAAATATGCGATTACAGGGGAACAGTACAGAGTGATGAAGGAAATACCAGCAGTGATATGGAGCCACATGGTTCCAGTTCAAGTTGTAGCAGTTCAACCCCAGCAAAACAATTGTGCATTACGGAATATGCAAAAGCTCGAATGACGAAAAACCGATCAGAGCAGGTGACCCGATTAATCTGTAATGTTATCACTGGAGACCTGCGGCCAATCAATTTGGTTGATGGTAGACATTTTAAAAATCTAATGAAGTTTCTTGAACCTGCTTACGACCTACCATCGAGACAAACGTTCACAAGAAATATTGAAAGCATGTATTCTTTAGCAAAAGCTAAGTTGAAGACAAAATTCAGTAGTGCTAATTATATTGCACTGACAATGGACTTGTGGTCCAGCTGCAAACTTGAGTCCTATTTGGGCATAACTGGACATTATATGGAAGTTTGTGGATGTAAACCAACACTACGTAGCTGTGCAATCGCTACAAAGGAAGTTGGCGAGGCCCACACTGGAGAGAACATTGCACGCTGGGTCGAATCGGTGATGGAGGATTTTTCTGTGTCGCCTCAACAGATAGTGGCATGTGTGACTGACAATGGCTCTAATATGGTCTCAAGCATGAGAATTTTGACTGAAAAGCATGGTTGGGTACACTTTCGTTGTGCAGCACATACTCTCCAATTATGCATCCATGATTGTATAAAACAAGAAAACATTAAACGTGCTCTAGGTAAGTTATGTATATATTGTTTAGCAATATTTTTCATACGCCCTGCCCCTACCCTGTTCATGTTCATATAGTCTGCATCATTTTGATTATATAAAACTAATCATGTGAATTGATTTGTGCTCTATTTTTAAGGTGCTGCTCGTCATTTAGTTCAGTACTTCAGACAATCACCGAAGGCCATGAATGCATTAAAATTGAAATATGCGCAAACTCGAACTGAAAATGATCCGCTTGGTGTTGAGCTTGTTATGGACTGCCTAACGAGGTGGAATTCCTCCTATGAAATGCTACTTCGCCTTGTCAAATATCAGCTGATATTACGCATTGTCCTTCGAGACGAAACCGTGACACCACGTAACAAAGCTTCACACCTGGAACTTAGAGAGAGTAATTGGATTCTAATTCAGCACCTTGTTGAATTGCTTGAGCCACTGAAAGTAATTAACTTTGTTTTTAACTGGAGCCAATTTTAATATGTTGAATGATTATACTTATTAAATTATATCAAACTCTGCACAACAAAGCTAGCAAACGCCAACAGATTTATTTTTCTCTTGTTTTTAGGCTGCAACAGCATTTTTGGAGGGAGACCAGTATGTTTCAATATCATCAGTGATCCCAGTCATCAAAGGGCTTTACGAAAAGTACAACACAACTCTACCAGAAGAAGATAGTTTTATTGTGAATTTTAAAAGAGACATGTCAGAATCCATTTTAAGACGATTTAGTACTGTACTTTCTGATGAGTCTTCGAGTTCGATCACTGTAAAAAACATGTACCGAAAAGCTACATTCCTCCATCCAGCATACAAAACAAAATATTTTAACAGACCTGTTGCTGTGCAGGTGAAAACATTTTGTTTATGTATATATATTTACTGTTATTCGTATACTGGAGATAAGCGTGACTGAGACCATTAATAAGTAATGACCAGGGTTCATAGATTTTTCTACTTACATTAATTAAGCCAAACAAGTAATTCAGTTTACATGTGGTCTAGCCTAGGTAACATCTTAAATTTGTTGTGTTCTTTCAGGTGAAAGCTTTGTGTGAGGAGGAATTAACAGTCAGCACAGTTGGCAATACAGGCACCAGCCCTGTTCCATTAGAGAGCAGCACGCATACAGCAGGAGTTTTATCATTAGAAGATATTCTATCACTTGGTAAAACTGATAATAGTAGTGACAGTGGTGAGGAAGATGTGTCCATTACTGAGGGGATAAACTGGTACCTGAGACAAAAGTGTAGTCAAGCAGACCCACTGACTTGGTGGCAGGCGAATCAGCTAAACAGTCAATTAAGCCAACTTACAGCAAAATATTTAATTATACCAGCAACATCAGCACCCTCAGAACGCTGCTTCTCTAGTGCTGGCCTGACTGTTTCTAAACTCCGGTCACGTTTAACAGGAAAGCATGTAGAAATATTAAATTTTTTGCATATAAACCAGTTTTTATTTGAATAATACAACCGCTTTTGCGTTTTTTATTACTGTTTGTGCTTGTTCTACATGCTATTCTGTTTTCCTGGTGAAAACTAAAATGAGGGAAAGAGGGGAAGGTGGGAAGGAGGGAAACCTGCCACATTAAAATAAAGATTAGCACTTAATAGTTAGTTTTAAACATGGGGTTAGAGTTAGGGTTAGTTCTGGGGTTGAGATTAGTGTTTAGAGCAGGGTTAAAATTAATTTCCATAGTTTTAGTGAGCAGTTTCCCTCCTTCCCCTTTTTTTCCCGGCTTCTCTCCTTTTAGTGTTTTTCGTTTTGCTTGCTTAATTTTTCTGATAGATCTTAATCATGTAACATGTTGAAACATTAACAAAAGTGTAGTCAAGCAGACCCACTGACTTGGTGGCAGGCGAATAAGCTAAACAGTCAATTAAGCCAACTTACAGCAAAATATTTGATAGAACGCTGCTTCTCTAGTGCTGGCCTGACTGTTTCTAAACTCCGGTCACGTTTAACAGGAAAGCATGTAGAAATATTAAATTTTTTGCATATAAACCAGTTTTTATTTGAATAATACTACCGCTTTTGTGTTTTTTATTACTGTTTGTGCTTGTACTACATGCTATTCTGTTTTCCTGGTGAAAACTAAAAGGAGGGAAAGAGGGAAGGTGGGAAGGAGGGAAACTGCACATTAAAATAAAGATTAGCACTTAATAATTAGTTTTAAACATGGGGTTAGAGTTAGGGTTAGTTCTGGGGTTGAGATTAGTGTTTAGAGCAGGGTTAAAATTAATTTCCATAGTTTTAGTGAGCAGTTTCCTTCTTTCCCCGCTTTTCCCTCCTTTTAGTGTTTACCGTTTTGCTTGCTTAATTTTTCCGATAGCTCTTAATCATGTAACATGTTGAAATATTAACTAAGATATACACAACTTGAATAAATATGCTGTGTCCATGTCCAATCTTTCTCTTGTTGTTTGACTTGTTTATTGACAAAAACAATTTCAGAGCGATTCGAAATTCTAGATTCGAAATATTTAATTCCAGAATCATTCTAGAATCAAAACCGATTCGGATAAGGACATCCCTAATGAGGTGTATATCTGTGCTCGCATGTGGGTATGAAGTATATTACTGTGCTCAACTGTGGGCATGAGTTGTATTACTGTGCTCGACTGTGGGCATGAGGTGTATATCTGTGCTCGCATGTGGGCATGAAGTATATTACTGTGCTCAACTGTGGGCATGAGATGTATTACTGTGCTTGACTGTGGGCATGAGATGTATTACTGTGCTCGACTGTGGGCATGAGGTGTTTATCTGTGCTCGCATGTGGGCATGAAGTATATTACTGTGCTCGACTGTGGGCATGAGTTGTATTACTGTGCTCGACTGTGGGCATAAGATATATTTCTGTGCCTGACTGTGGGCATAAGTTGTATTTCTGTGATTGACTATGAGCATGAGGTGTATTACTGTGCTCAAATATGAGCATGAGGTGTATTACTGTGCTCAAATATGAGCATGAGGTGTATTACTGTGCTCAAATATGAGCATGAGGTGTATTACTGTGCTCAAATATGGGTATAAAGTATAAAATATGGCTTGAGGTGAGCCAAAGACACTAATCCTTTCCACCATTTCAGCTGCAAGGCACGATCGTTCAGTATGTTACAACCCTCCTTTCCGTGATGCCGCCCATCTGCAAGTTGCCACGATTCGACTACGGCTCCCCAGGTGTACTGGAGTACTACCAGCACCAGCTGAAGGACATCATTGAATACTCGGAGCTGAAAACCCTCGTCTTCCAGAACTTTCGAGAAGTCGGCAACGCTCTTCTCTTCTGTCTCATGATCGAACAGAATCTGGTTGGTAGAATGTTTGAAATATTGGAAAAGGTTTTCGGAAGTACTTGATTGTTGTTTGTATTTTTAGGGAGATGATTGTATTTTATTAGTCACCATGATATAATAATGACTTTGTTTTTACTTTTTTTAGGAGGATTTAAATTTAAAAATATATTAAACTGGATCTTTTTATATTTGTCGGTGTATGGCATTGTCCTCTCAGTTTGATAATTGTCCAAAAATACCAACATTTTTACATTTTAGGCATTATTTAAACAATTAAACCACATATAATTACCTTTTTGCTTGGGGTTTAAACTAGGGCTGCAATGATAAAAACAAGTATAGATTTTCTTGGGCCATGTATTATGGTAATCGTGAATATTGTTAGTAAATTTGTGGAATTTGCCAAATCTAACCTCTTTTCCGACTAATGTAAAACATTGGTAGTTGTCATAATGTTTATTCCCACATTCGAGCTATTGCAATTTGCATGATGCAATTGCGTCAAATCCCTAGTTTTCTTGTTGTTCGTTTTCTTCAATCCCCCCCAAACCACACAGAACCAGGAGGAGATATGTGACCTGCTGCACGCCGCACCCTTCCAGAACATCATTCCCCGCCCTCACGTCAAAGAGGGTGAGAAACTCGACGTTAAAGTGAAGAAACTTGAGGCGAAGTACAACTCTCTGCATCTGGTGCCTCTAGTGGAGAAGTTTGGGACACCTCAGGTTGGTTGCCCTTGTGCTCGCTGCAGAGTTTCACCTTGCTCAATTTGAATGACTTCTTAAATACCACTGGGTTGGGGAAATGTATGCTGGCTTGCTCATGTACACTTGATGCTCTTAGTTAAGATGCCATAGCTATTATCGTGCCCATAATTGGACCTTACTTTAAAGTTTGCACGACTCATTAAATACAACAGAGCAATATGAAGTGACTTGCTTAGGTGCTCAGTAAGACACCTCCAGTTCCCAACCAAGTTTTCCCAGTCATAACACTGCGCATTTGCAGCAAATAGCGATAGCGAGAGAAGGAGACTTGCTGACAAGAGAGCGATTATGTTGTGGCTTGTCAATGTTCGAAGTTGTGCTCAACCGGGTCAAATCCTTCCTCAGTGACCCGATATGGAAGGTTGGTTCGAAAGTTTAAAGTCCAGATTGTAAATATACATCGCTGATAATAGATATCTGTATTTAAACTCACACTCTCGGGTTGCATATCTACCCCCTATGTAAACCATTCGGCCATTTTTGTATACATAGAAAATTCAATGTAACAAAGTTTACATAACAATGTTTCTATGTGTGTGTCTGGAAATTTAAATATTAACACTTTAAGCTATGCAAATATATATATTATTGATTTAATAAACTAATTATGATAAACAACAATAAATTATAGGAATTTTAATTGCATGACATGTGTGGACTTTTATTTTCTGTCCGAAAATTAGAGCAAACCTTTTGATTCCTATTAAAGATATAATGGTTGTCCATTAATATTGTTGTGAGCTGCTGATTAACAAAAAGATACATAAGTTTTACAACCTCTTTCAATTTCCCTGAGTCTCACAAGTATACTCGCGTAACCACTGCTGAATATTAGACTACGTATTAAAAGCTTCGGGATTTACGTATTAAAAGCATTAAAAGCATCTGGATTTAGTCTTAAAATAGACCTCACTGTTTGGTTTGTCCAGTTTTACACTACTTCTCATGAGTAACAGAAAGATCTTGCCCCCCCTTTCTATAATGTTCACTCAGTATGACACACTATTATCCAATACACATCAACACTATTCCAATTCCAATAAAACAATCCATTATTAATGTACAGCATCTATGTAGTGGAAATATATCATAAGAATTGTTCGGGTTGTTGAATAAACCAGTCTATTTATTATGTTCACCCCTATTTAACCCCTTCACCCAGGGCCCCCTACCCAGCAACGGAGTGATGCATGTGGACGAATGCACAGAGTTCCATCGGCTGTGGAGCGCGATTCAGTTTGTTTATTGCATCCCTGTGCGCGAGAACGAATTTACCACAGAGTAAGTTAGATGTTTTTGAGGGGTAGGAAGGGGTTTGTATCATTGAGTAATTTGGATGTTTTAGGGGGTAGAAAGGGGTTTGTACCACTTAGTATGTTGATGTTTTTAGGGGGTAGGAAGGGGTTTGTATCATTGAGTAAGTTGAATGTTTTGGAGGGGTAGGAAGGGGTTTGTACCACTTAGTATGTTGATGTTTTTGGGGGTAGGAAGGGGTTTGTATCATTGAGTAAGTTGGATGGGGTTTGTGGGGGTAGCTAGGGGTGTATACAACCGAATAGTTGAGGTGGATGTAGTGTTTGATCGTGTTTCCATGGTGTCCACTTAATTTTGGCCAAGCTGGTATCGTGGGTGTTAAGCTAATTTAATATGGGACAACCTGTTCCTTTAATAAACCTTTCTTCTTTTAATTTGGGGTTAAATATTTGACCCAATAAATCACACCCGCCAACTCCACAGGATACTGTTCGGGGATGGTCTGCATTGGGCAGCATGCGCAATCATGACGCTGCTCGACCAGCACAAGCGGTTCGATGTGCTTGATTTCTCGTATCACATCATGAAGGTGCAGCGGTACGATGAGCGCGACGAGGTCATCAAGCAAGTGGTGAGTGGGGTTATTTTGGGGGACATTGGGTTGGGTGTTTGGAAGTATGGTGGGTCTGGTCTGGGCTAAGTGTTATATTAACAGATTTGGCCATTTAACAAAATTAAAAATCTAAACACAAAGATTTTCCAATTTAAAATTAAAAGTCATCATTTCAATGATGTCACTTTTCTTAATGATGTCACTTCCTTTTATTGATGTCATTTCCCTCACAGCCTCTGAAGAAATTCATCGAACGAGTTCGAAAGTTTCAAATCCTCAACAACGAGATATTCGGGGTTCTCAGTAAATACCTGACGCCCCCCACATCCACTGGAACCCCCATGGAGAATGTCAGGTGTTTCCAACCCCCGATCCATAGCTCTGTGCTGCGATAATGTGGGTGAGCATTGCTACGGATAAAAAGATCCTCATTCGGCACTTAAGTTAGCACTGGTGTCTGTGTTTTTACTGGTTCATCTTAAATGTGGTTGCCGTTGACTTGTAACCCCTTTAATAGCCCACCACTAACACCTCTGGGGGTATACAGATTTAAATCGTTATTAAACCACCCTGCAATGGATTAAAACCTCTTTCCCACCCCCACCAGTATTTTTACATTCAGCGTATATTATGTGCAACATATAACAAAATGTTGTGTTTCTGTGTCGCTAAATTGTGTAGCATAAAATCCATATCACGCACATATGTACCAAACTTTAAGTATGTACAAATTGCATGAAAGGGTTGAATTATAATAATATCTATATATATATATTGTGAATTTCAAACTTTATAATCATCATGATTTATCATCTTTAAATAACTTTCTATACATTGAATAGAAATCATATAATCTTTCTTATGTGCTGCTTTTGCTTTCATAAAAGTTTCGTCAAAGTTTTCATTCATGGATTGTAACAAAGCTTTACATATCACAAAATAATGTGGATAAACCTGTATTTTGCTGATGTTTCAACAATGCTTCTATTGTCATCTCGTGTTTTTACATTAGCTGTTGACTTGTTTCTTTTCATGGAATATTTTCTTTCTTATAAAATGAATTGTAAATATGATGAATCAATTTGTGCAAAGCTTTGTAAATATTACTTATACATGTCAGTAATATGTGTTAAATATCTGTTTATTCCTATTATTGGTGTTGTCGTTTTTGAGGATATCAACGGCAATTACCCTCATTTCCAACTTGAGCATCTGACCCAGACTCAAGCTTATGTCTAAACAAAAAATGTCTATTGGACCCAGGGTCATTCTTGGTTTAGTAAACTGATCAGCAGTCATTTCTCAGATTAACCAGGTTTATAACAACTGTCGTTATCCGAGACATTGGAATAATTAAGTTCTTTTTTTCTATTGATCCAATCTGGTCACTTTGTAATCTGAAAAACATTTTGCCCTTTGTGGGTCTTTTGTTACACCAATTCCCAACTAAAGGATACAAAAGAATAATCAAACTTGTAAATTTGGATTCTAATTCTTTTTCACAAACAGAAATGCCGTTTTGTAAACATTTTTTTCCATGTAACATCTAATATTCTTGATATCTGTATCTGTATGCGTTTAATAAACGGCTTTAAAAACAATTTGTTTATTTTCGCCGATAAAAACAAGGGGGGTTAGGTTCGCAGTAGTGTAAGAAAAATAAATAAAAATATTTCAAACCAACATTTGTCTGCTTTAAATAATGAACTGCTAACACTGACTGCTTCATTAACAGAGTTAACCATTTGGCCACAAGACCGTATGATGGATAAACTGTTATACCTCCAGCGTTAATGGTCAATCTTACACAAATTAAAAATGAATATTGAAACTTACAAATTACAGAATCTTAAAATAATCTATTGCGTTCTGAACAGCTTTAGCGGTATACTGCTGGAAATGTTTAAACCAAGTGCAAAGTAAACCGTTGGTACAAATACTGAGATATATCCACGGTTAATAAAAAAATAAAAACATAAGTCATCGGTCTAAATAGGAAAATACAGAAAAACAAATAAAAATGTGGATTGTTTTTAAAGGAGACAATGATAATAAAAAGATACAAAGTTTGTTGATTTACAACTTCACAGGACGCTCTGTTATCATCCAATTTGGAGGCAAAGTTCACTGATTTCAAGGGGAAAATGTTTATATCTTTGTTGTCGACATAGTCGACATGTTAGTGGAATGACTGAGGACGCTACTTTCAACTTTGGTGTTGGGCGATGTTCCTCGTATTTTTGCGATTATCGGATCAAGCCACAACCTCCTGGCGTGCTCCTGTTTCACACAGTTGAAGAAGAAGATAGAAATCCCCTGGAAAAGAACACAGAATTTAGTCTGCAGGATGCAGTTATTTTGCTTTTTTCAAAAATTATTAATAAGAAAACTGCCCTTTAATAAAATTTCAAAAGAAAGAAAAATATATGTTTTTTGTCTTTCGTTTTTTTATCTTTTAAGTCTGTATTCTAATTATAACATCAGTTTTCTTATTATTACAAATAAATAAAACGCCTATTTTTCTATATTTTAAGTCAGTGTTCTTATTATAATAGTAGTCTGTTATGGAAAAATAAAATAAAAAAATTTAAGAAATTAGATGAATATGGGCATAAAATCCGAATAAAGTTGGCTCCATTAGTTAGAGTATCCCCATTTTGCAGAAAGCCTAATAAATTTAAGATTGATACAGGTCAGTAGCTTGACAGTTATGTTCTTGAGAAAGACAACCGGCCTACCTCGCTAAATCCAGTGGATTAGAAGGAGAAGGATATTCATGTTTATCCCCGTGAATGGGAAAACCAAGGGGTTTAACACACGGGCAATCATAAGATTACCTCGCGCCCACCGTTGGGTTACCGGAGTTGTTGCAGTGTGTTGTGTATAATGGAAAAGTATCGACCATATACAACACACTCCGGTAATCCACCAAGGTAATCTGCTGATAGGTTGTGTCATGCCGCAACAACTTGAATATCATATCCTATTTTGTAAATAAGTGAAATTTCCTATCTGTCAAATATATTCTGTTTTATAGTGTTATTATAAATGGGGTTTACACCTTCAACCCCCTTTTTTATTCTTTGATTGAAGTTTGTAACCATGGAAGGTACTGTGTAGTGTGTTTGCCCTCTACCAAACACTTTTCGTGAGTGTGCATAACCAAGGCAGTTAGGATACACAATAGTGTGGGTGGGTCTATGGTAGCACCGGGACCAAAAATGTAGGCCATAGAAGGCCAGTTACTGTAGAATATAGGTTGGCAAGGCCATAAGTCCAAGACAGCCAATATAATTCAAAGAAAAGCAAACTACAGTAGGGTGGTGAAACTAGAATGCAAAAAAATGATATCTTTAAAGCGTACCGAACAACTGTCGTATTCCACAGCTATCCATTCCTAGCTTAAATTATTTTACCTGGCAAGCATTTAAAATGGTGAAGAGCCATGCCATTACTTCCATGTACGTTTTATCCTCGCTAACAAGCATTAGAAAGCCAAACAACCAAGCAAATCCCATCATAAAACTCAGTGTGATTGCAAGTAATAGACCTTGCCTTACTTCATTTTTTGATTGATTCTTGCTTGACTGAATCTGAAATTAAAAAAAAAGTGTCATGTTTTGTTTAAAAGGATTTACTCCAATAATGGTCTTGTTTATCCTAAAATGAACTTTTTGAAAATCAAACCTTAATTTGTTTTGCAACTTATATCTTTCAATCCAAAAATATTTATAAAATATTGTATAAATTTAAATATTTTCCTCTCTACATTGACATTTAAAATAGTAATAGAACCAGTTTAACAATGTTTCTGCAGACTGTTACATCAGCTGTACCTTTTCTTTCTTGCAGGTTAACTGATAAATAACCCGGCTAAACACAATAATGTTGAACAAAAGTACAATAGCCATGGGCACAAGAAAACCGAAAGTGAGAGAATAATCCTTCAGCCAGCATCGGCTCTCTAGCCTGTAGTTCGAGACACCTGGAACATAGAAAGTCTAGCTGTCTAGCTCAGTGGGTTAGTGTGTCGCCTTTCATCCAATTTGCAGGTTGGAAACAGGTTCCTAGTAAGTTGGTTGTGTCCTTGAGCAAGGCACTTAGCGAACATTGTCTGAACCTAGTGGAATGGTGGTTATATCTAATTAAAGGAATGTCTGAATCATACACAACAAACTGACATAACTCCAGTAACCCATTGTGACGATTGTACGTGTGTACCCCATTGGTTTTCCCATTCATGGGGATAAACAAGAATATCCTATCAAATAATTTTCGCCATATCACAAAACAAATGATGGGTAAGGTCGACGTGTGTGAAGAGAAAAACTGCTAGAATAATTTAGTCGGATAAGAAGCTCACTTCGGTAACCTATTGGACTGTTACCTAAAAAAAACTAAATACAAGCCACTTTTATTTAAATATGTACGCTCATGCGGCCAAATGGTGAATGTTACTGATACATATATGGACTTACATACAAAAATGATCTTAGCGACAAGCACCTTATGGGTACAAAATTATTCCCAGACAAAAAAATTATTCCTGTAAGTAATTTATCATCAAATATCATTTTAACTAATATATTTTTATATATACCTGCTGGTAAAGCCAAGTCAGTAGAGACTAAAGTTGACCCGACATTAATTCCTACAATGAGTAATGGAATTCCATAGCACAATGTATACAGTCTGCATAGTATAAGATCGTCACTGCTGAATACCTGGTCATTAAGAATACAGGCTGGGTTAGAATTAAAAGGAAAACATATACCGACTAATAGTATAGTAAAAATATAATATTGAATTATTAAGTCCACTAATTAGTTGCTTTTTAGGGCAGTGACAAATTCAGTGATAAAATCTTTACCCTACTCGCTTAACAATGGTGTGTTTTTGCCTAGGAAAAATAGACATTGCCCTTATCCAGTAAATTAAAGTGTTTAGATTAAAAAAGTTATCAATACACAACACAATGCAATAGTTTTGGCAATATGACAGTAGGCAGGTGATATCTGACAGTACCCCCTTCAATGTGCCAGCATAGAAACAACACCTCCATTCTTTGGTAGTGTCCAATTGCGTGCAACACACTGTAATAGACGGAATAACTATAGAAATGAAGCATCAGCAGATAATCTAGACAGCTTTTAACTCACCAGTGCATATTTCGCCCAACATGACTAAACACAATTACCACCAACCTTTACAACCATCATATAGAGGTTGTATGAATTCGCGCCGTTCCAACACCAAAAAGCCAAAAGAGAATATTGCAAGATAATAGCAGTAGCATCACACAAGGTCTTATCGCTAGTGTTCTGAATTCCAGCCAGAAATGTAATGTAAACCACGATGAGGCACACACAAATGTTCAGTATGAAAATTGTGGGCTTTCGTTTTCGTAACTGACTGAAATTTAAATGTAAAGAATTAAAACTGTTCGAAACTAAAAAAACTAACCATAAAAAAATTGACACTGTTTAAATTAGTTTGAAATTTTAAATATGATACTTGAATACAATGCGGCTTTTTTAAGAATGGCAAGTATATCTGTATGTAGAATGGGTTATGGTATTTATGTTGTATTCCGTTGTTGCAATTGTTAGAATATCTGTCGCCTACCATCGAGTTACCACAGCTATAGCAGTCTGTGTAAGATTAAGACATTCTTTCAGTTTTATTAGAACCTATTAATACATTAGATTCAGACGGTGACTTGCCCTCGATCATAACCATACAGCCAGTGCTTGGCTTAGATATCCCAAGCTTTTGATTACCAGAAGACTGTTAATGCTCTTATAAGGTAACCTATAGGACCATTGCTTTATATAGGACACATTTTTCTTATGGTTACAATATTGCATTTACCTTAAGTTTGCAGAAGAAAAAAAATCATTAAGTTTAAAATTTATTCTTTTAATTAATTCAATGCCATAAAAAAACACAGTTGTAGTTGCACATTTTGTGATTTAGTAGAATTTGTTTAATAGCACATCTAATTTAATTTGTAGTTGTACCAATAAGTGTGCAAGTTTAATTGTACCATGGGGTGGGACCCTTTAAAAATAAACACACAGGTGTCCTGAACATAACTGTTTGATTCTTTTAAACTATACTAGATCATTTTTCGCTACTTTAATGCAAACTGGCCTTATAGAAATGGCCCATAGAAGCTGCCAGCTAAAGCAAAATGTTGGCTTAGACAATGTATGACAGTTTGGTAAGACAGATGTTTTAATTGTTACCTGTAATAACTATCATGTATTTTTTAATTAAATGAGTATAAACTTACCTTATTGTTATGTACATGACAAAAGTAAAGAATACTCCAATTATTGATAGAATGAGACCAATGTTGCTAACAATGGCCAATGCTATTGCAGAAGGTATAGGAACTTCTGTCTGTAAAATGAAATAAAACCGATGTATATTTATGTTGAGTTAGCTTTTATCAGCGATAAGTTGGTAAGATCGAAACCAACCAGCAGCCTGTACCTTTATGGTCAGTTGTACTGTGTTTTGACCAGGACAACTGCATATATATTTTTCTCCAGGAAAACAATGGTCTTTTGGTTACCCAAAAATTACTAATTAGACATGCCAGAATTAACTCCCGGATTATACTGCCAAAAATCACAATTATGACCTCACCAATGGATGCCTGGTTGTGTAATAACTATCCGATATTTATTTCTAAATATTATTTTTTTTGAATAAAAAATTTAAAAAATGTCAAAACAAAAAAATTCGAATTCCAATTTTAAAGCACACGACTACCCTAGGAACTACTCATTAGTGTTAAATGTCTTGCATAGGGAAACAAATGTATAAAACAGTGGTAACAAGCCGGTAATGTGTTGGTAACTTGCAAAAATGTATGTTATGGGATAGTTGTTGTGCTTGATCCACAACACTACATGGTTGGTAGACTTATAACTCAAGACCTCCCAGATGGCTATAGAATCTGCTAGTATCCGCAGATGGTATATTTGTAAAAAAATGTTTTTGACACAGCTTTTTTATGCAATAAAATAAAGTTTTATTTACACAAATTTTCTACGAAATAAAAAATTTTTTCTATACTTTTCGCTTAAATTTTTTGTCAAGTCTTAAATACCACTATATTTCTTTAAAGTGTTACAATACACAATTATCTTTATTTACCATAATCATATGACCAGTAAATTAAATAAACTACATCAGCAGCAAACAGTTCTTACCATCAAACATGAAAATGGAGAAATAGTTTTTGAATCTTGCCCATTATCCACTTCACATGAACACATGCTCCCTCCATCCACGTCATTTTGAAGTTGGCAACCGCTTGGATCCCAATCCTTCTTATACCTCGAACATTCAAGGTTGTATTTCAACTAAATAAGGAAAAGAATTTAATATGCTTGTTTGTTTCATTTTAAATGGGATTTGATCGGGAAAGGTACACAGTGTCATAAACAAAATAGGTTCAAAATTATCCCAGTTGCATTTGTGCAGAGCAGACTCTTTTTTGCAACACACGGGGATAAATATAAATATTCTTTGAACGAATAGCTTGACTGGGTAGTGCATTATTTTTCAGTTAAAGGGTTGTAGGTTTAAAACTAGCTGCTAGATAGTCGGTTCTGTACAAGGCACTTAATGGAAATTGCCTGCTAATCAACAAGGTTCTAGCAAATTGAAGGAACATTTCAATCATACACAACAGACTGCTATAATAGAGCTTTAGTAACGCGACGATAAGGACAAGGTAATCTGGCATTATGTAAAAACTTTCCCCTACGCATTTGCGGGGTAATATAACACTTGCCCATGTGATAATACCCCTTGTGTTTCACCAGGATAAACCTAAATAACCCATTCAAAATGGACCAAATGTATGCAGACACATAGTTGATCGGTATTAAAGAATTCATTTACAGTTTTTATGTACTTAACATTTTGATATAGATTAGTTTCTGGCAGAAGAGTACATAGCATGCCACACTATAATCATAAAGATGGTGTGATTAAAAACAGTTGCTAGTCAATCGGCTGTATTTCTAAGAAGTTAAGCAGACTTTGCGAGAACCCAGTTTTGTTTTTTTCTTTTTTTTATGCAAATAAAATCTACTTAATTAGAGTTAAGAAATGTACATCCCTTCAAATTGGACATGAAGCAAAATAAAGCAAAAACTGTTAATGGTACACGTTGCAACATATCACACAGATGTGAATATGTCACACAAAGATATGTGTTTACTTATTCTTAAAAGTTTTATTTTCAACATTGGAAACCTGGGTAATGCAGAAACAAAACATTTAATAAACTAAAAAATGAAAACTTGTCACATACAGTTGGCTTAAGATCTCCGTTCTTTACTGGCTGCCCATTTGTTACATTGATATTTTTATTATGAATGGTCACTTTTCCTGTAAATCGGTTGGTATTACCACCCAAGACCAATTGAGTGATCTGTAAGTGTAAATTTAATTAATAACATACTTTTTCCTAATAAAACATTACACTCACACATAAATATATATATATATATATTAACTCCCTGAATAGCAAAAATCGTATTTTGATGTGTGCATGGCGCAGTAAGTTTTGAGCTGGTTTATTTTTTCTGCACATGATTCAAGAAAACATTGTGGCCGGAAATATACGGTTGCGGTCTTAATACTAAAAAAATATCTTTAAACATATCTCTAATTACTAGCAGAGCTAATGCTTAAGTAATGGCTTTAGTCATAATTTGATAAGGAACCCCTTTTAAAACTTAATTGTATTTTGGTTTGAAATTGTAAATTGTTGCAGTACATATGTCTAACAAACTTGTCTCTAAGAAGTTTGTTTATGAACTTTAGGTTGCGTTTTTGTAAATTCTGCAAGTTAACAATTTTGTTCCTTAAAAATTGCCTTTCAAACTTTACTGGAGTTCAAGAAAAATTAGTCTTGTCTGTGGCCATGTGGTATTTTAACAACCAATGTCCTGTGTTTTTTTCTTTATATAATTATCCTATGTTCATTTTAAAGCAAATAAACAGATTATTATATTTAAAATAGGAAAGGAAGATAAAGTTTACTTGATGTGTTATTCTGGCTAGGTTGAAAGATTTATAAAATAGTCACAAATAAATAATCAGAAAAGGCAACTCATGCTTACAATTTTCCAACAGATACTTTAAGTCATATTTTAATATATTCCACATTTTTCCACTGCTAGTTACCTGTGTGGCATCTGTTACATTTTTTACTTTGGTTGGGTACAACGCAGTTGTCTTGTGGACAACCATAGACAAAATGGTGCTTCTACTTAAACCATTTAGCGATGCAGCAGAAAGAGAAATAAAGGGGGGTGTCCTAAGAACATTGCCAACAAGATAAGTGCGAGTTTTGATCTGAAAACTTTGAGGGGTTGTCGTTGATCGCTTTTTCCGAGTGGCTAACAAAAAGCTCACTCTTCTAGCCTGAAAAAATGTAAAATTATATCGCAATCTTATTGACTAATCTTGAGTGAGATGCCGTATAAACTTCAGACATGTGTCAAGAATGTCAGCTAAAGATATGGGATAAGATAATGATATTTTTTCCTGTGAATAAGAAAATACAAATGGTGTTATCACATAGACAATCATTAGATTACATTGTAAAAACATAAGGAAGCGTTTTCAGATGAATAATTGTCAAATTACTTCCTGTCCAGCAGGTTATCTAATTTATTACAGTGTGGTGTATGTGATTGTAAAATCTAGTTTAATCTTTGACCTTTCCACTATTTACATGCTTGGTATTTCAACTCATCAATCCACTGGGTTTGGTCAATATATGTTAAGTGCTTTATCAAAAGATACAACCACCAACCTTTTGGATAATAACCAACACAAAGTGACTGAACTAATCATTCACGAAATGTAACACACCAAAATATTTCCAACACAAATACATTTGGTGAAGAATGCAAAGCTATATCGAGTGCATTTGTGTTGAAAATATTTTAGTGTTAAATTGAATTAATTTTTTGCAACAGAGCATAAAACACCAGATTTTTAATGCACTGTTCCCTATTAAAGCTTGGACATATACTTTGGTCTTCTTATTTTGGGCCGGATGATTTGGCTGCACTAATTCTTAGAAGTCATGTTTAATTTCAGAGGATCGTACCCCCTGTCCCGTTGGGGTAAATATAACACACTAAAATATTTCTAACACAAATGCATTTCCCGAAAAATGCAAGGCTATATCGATTATTATTCTTTTAAGATTTTTTACCTCAATTGCCATGGTCTCAAGTGGAATTGATGCTGTATCCTCAGTTGGTGGTATTTCCATGCGTTCCACAAACTTTGTCACAGTATTTGCCAGTTCTTTTTTACTAAAAAAACATAGATGCTTATTAAAAAGTGAAAATTTAGACTAAAAATTTTAAAGGTTACATTGTCTAAACAAGACTTGCTTAAGAGATTCTTGTTCAAAACAAGCCTTCTAGGTGCAGTTTCCTTGGACAACCCACTGTATTCAAACTGCTTTGACCCAGCAGTTTGTATTAAATGGTAAAACAAAGTCTCTTCTATCGTATACAACACACTATAATAGTTTCCAGAATTTGCACTATGCACAGTCTGCTGGTTATGCGATAACAACCAAATTTATAAAGTATTTTGGAAGTTCTGTAATTACTTAATAAAAATTCTTTTGCTCTCCTGTTGGTACCATTATTGTCCTACAAAATTTCTATTTTTAATTTCATATAGGACATTAGGTGGCAAATTCTATGGTTTAATATATGCATTTAAAAAAAAGTGTACACTCACATTGCATCTGAATTGGTGGTGTCAGAAACATTAATATTACTTGAAGTATCCACAACAGCTGTGGCCACGTTCCCGACAGCTTTCAGAAAGTTTTTCGTAGTTTCAACGTTCATCTGC
>CH000023.1:251263-275150 GCA_000149265.1 Ciona savignyi | reverse complement strand
TGAAACAAAAAATAAACTAAACTAAACTATCAGCCCCAACAAATATCTGTTTTTACTGGTTTATTTGGTACTGTGACTCCACTGTGCATTTATTGCATAATGTCATCTATCCTTTTTTGTAAACCATTTCCAGCCGGTTAGTCTGATGGTTAAGGACGTCGCCTTTCAATCGAAAGGTTGCAGGTGCGAAACTGGTTGCTTGCTAGTCGGTTGTGTCCTATGGCAGGGCACTTTACGGTTCTACCAAATTAAAGGATCGTGTATATCATACACAACACACTGCAATTGCTCCGGTAAACCAACAGTGGGCGTGAGGTGATCTGACGATTGCCCGTGTTCTAACCCCCTTGATTTTTCCCATTCATGGGATAAACATAAATATCCTATCTTATCCTATTTAAACCACGGAACAACCAAGGATCTGTTATGTTTAACAGATGTGGATCTTATATGTGAAATAGAATATTTTTACTGATTTCAGATCAGTAATTACTGCCTCAGAGGTAGGGATGCACAAACTAGAATATCGAATCTTTCCAAATATTACGTTTATTTCGAATATTTGGATTCGAAATAATATACATTGCACATTAAGAAACTATAATTGCATTGAGTTCCTTTTTATTTCCATTGTACATATTGCAGCAGCGTTGATTACAATGGATATTATAAGCATGGGCGCCGACTTCCGTTGTAAATTCGCCGCAATGGCTGTTTTATAATTACGCAAAAAATTCCCTGCGCTTTTAATTAATTATCACATTAAATCGTCTAACCGCAGCGCCGCTTTTCCAGCGGTGTTTATTGCTTTGATCGGCGGTTTGACCTAGGGTTACGTTGACCTATATTCAATACAGGACCACTGACGCACTCCCGTTTTCCCCCATGTTCTTTCCATTACTAAGGATTAGCTAGAGAGAACAGTAGGAAAACATCGGTTAACGGGTTAACGCTTTTTTTCTTTGATCAGTTAACCGTTATAAGAATCTGGGTTCTTGCACAGCCCTCGCAGACACATAAATATTTGGTATATTCTTTCCATATTGTTGACGCTGCGCTGCATATTAACGACCATGCAATATTTTAGCGGTGGAAGTAGTTAGATTAAACACTTAAACTCCTGGCTTAATATTTTAGCTTTGTAAATCGTTAGTATCATAGTTCTATCCGACTTAGTTCGAGGCATACGGCCGATTGTGACGTCATAAAATTTCGCGCAACGGTAACATTTTCCTGAAGTCGCCGCCTATGATTATAAGTATGTAATCACAGAGGTAGTCAGCGGCAGCAGAAATTTTTGACAATCTTGCCACTTTAACTCGAGTTTGCTTTTTAATATAGAATAGGATTCGATATTCTGGATTCGAAATAACTATTCTAGAATACCAAGATATTCTAGTTTGTGCATCCCTACTCAGAGGCCACTATCAATGTTAAAATTATTAACGAAAATTATTTTTTTAACTGTACTGAGATCTACTCGATCCTAATTCCAAGTCTACCTCATTTACTTCTTTTCAACCACAAGGAATTGCCCCTCATTTTTACGTAGTATCTTTATTTACACTAATCACTCATGGCTTTATACTTTAATTAAGTTAAACTAATTTTCTGCAACTTAGGAAAGGTCACCTTCACTCTACGGTTGGAGTGTTAAAAATCATTTATTATATTTAATTTCTAGAATGACTAGGATATTTTTTTATAAAACTCATTAACAATTTTAAAATAAAAATTACAGTTTGTCAAAAGAAAATGAAGGTCAGTAAGACTTACCCATGCAGTCATACCCGTTTCCAGAAAAGCCAGGATCACAAGTGCAAGCGTAATGTCCATGTGTGTTGGTGCATGTAGCATTCGCATGACATGTTGCTGTCTTGATTGTGCATTCATCGATATCTAAAAGTTTTAGAAAGGTACATTATAGGATATTCATGTTTATCCCCGTGAATGGGAAAACCTAGGGGGTTATCACACGGGCAATCGTCAGATCACCTCGCGCCCATCGTCGGGTTACCGGAGCTATTGCAGTGTGTTGTATATGATAGACACGTTCCTTCAATTTGGTAGAACCCATTAATCCGCTGGGTTCAGGCAATGTTCGTAAAGTGCCTTGCCCAAGGACACAACCGTCTAGCTAGCGACCAGTTTCGCACCTGCAACCTTTCGATTGAAAGGCGACGCACTTAACCACTAGACCATCGGGCCGGACTAAAACATTACACTTAGTGGTTTAATCCATTATATTTAACACACAGAAATATTTACAATGTAACAACTGTGAGCAAAACTAACAACTGCTATGCTTTTGCCATGAACAGAAACATAAAGGAGTATCCTATAAGTGCTATAAATAAATGTTTAATATATTGCTAAACAACAGTTTCGATTAGTTGCCATAATTAAGATTAAACCTGACACATGTCTGCTGTTATTGGCTTGATAAACCGCCACACTAAGCAACCATAGCATAGTTTATGTGTGTTTAAAACATTTATATTAGTAGGGGTGTCTTAAGCCACCTGCTAAACTATTCCATTGTAGTCAGCCATTTTTAAATTTATTCTGATTAAAACTATGTGCGTTAATACCAGATTAAACATGAGCACTCAACCCCGATTTTCAATACGAAATATGTAAGAAAACAAATGCTGGTTACATGAGAAAATAAATTAAGATCTACCTTCGCAGGTATATCCACTACCAGAATGACCAGATTTACAACTGCACGTGTAGTTTCCAGCTGTGTTGGTGCATGTAGCATTATGATGACAATCTGCAGTTCCAACGCTGCATTCATCAATATCTAAAAATAAAAATTTGTAAAACTGCAGTCGACTGCTTTATTCAACTAACAGTTGACTCTGTTATATAGATTAAGTTGATTCCACAACTATTTTAAACATTTTACAAATTTAAATGTATAAGCTAGAAATGTAAACTTAGTAGCCAGATCAGCATATTCACAATGTGTTTTGTAGAAGTTGAAATCCAGCATTGACATTTTGCACATAGAAATTAAGTCAAATGTGCAAAAAGAGAATGTTATTAGTGCAGGTTAAAGCCGCTTTCTCCTAGCACTTTAAACAAAAGCAAAACAGAAAGATTTTATGCTCGATTATGTTTGCTTTTTGTTGCTGCTTTACCAGAGAAAATAGATGTTAACAATATGGATTCTGTAAACAGTCAAAACAAAAAGGGATTTTAAGTTGTTATAACGGCTTACCAAAATAAGATAAAAAATAATATTTTGTGTGTTTTTAGATATACTAAACTTGATTTAATATAAAATATACTTGACTTAACAATAACAAAAAATAGAGATTGAGTAAACATAAGTACAACCTATGAATAAGCAAATGGATTAAATCTTTCTTGCAGTTAACATGTTCCTTATTTGTACCAAACCCTATTAAGCTTACAGCCTGTATTCTAAATGCAATCACTCTGGGAAATAATTTTGCCTTTGACTACCCAATAAACAAATACAGTCATCAGTAGAACATTACCTGCACAACTCTTTCCGCTTCCAGAATAACCAGGCTTACAGCTGCAAGTGTAGTTTCCAGCTGTGTTAGTGCATGTAGCATTGGTGTGGCATGGCGGTGAACTGCTTGCACATTCATCAATATCTAGAATAAGGAATATTTAAAATTGTAGTACAAGTGATGACAAATTAGGATTTTTTTAGAAGTTATCACGTTCTATATTTGTAACAATTCCAATTTTCATTAAGTTATTTGCATTATAGAACCGGTATTGTAAATAAAATTGGATTTTTGAACACATTTTTGCATTTTACTGTTTCATAGACAATTATGACAGTACAACACTGGTGCTTACCTGTACAATTCTTTCCATTCCCAGAATAACCAGGCTTACAGCTGCAAGTGTAATTTCCAGCTGTGTTTGTGCATGTAGCATTGGTGTGGCATGGTGGAGAACTGCTTGCGCATTCATCAATATCTGAAATAAACAAATTTTAATTGTAGAAAATGTATTGCAAATAGTTATTTATTCAGAAACAGTCTAGAAGGGTCTAAGACACTAAGGTACGATTTCATTAAAAAAATCGAAGCTCTACAAGCTTTTTTATGTGGCGCTAAATTGATTTATGTTTAGAATGTCACCTTGATTTTTTGATACCCTCCTAGTCTTATAACTTATTATATAATATTTCTGTTTTGACAATACAGAACATTGTCTGTTAGACCTTTTTGACCTTTTGTTGCTATGAACAGTCATTCTAAATATGTTATTGTGTGATAAGCTTATATTCTAAGGGAATGCAGTGTAATATCCCAGCTAGTAATCTAGTAAGATAATAAAGACTTACCTGAACAATTCTTTCCGTTCCCAGAATAACCAGGCTTACAGCTGCAAGTGTAATTTCCGGCTGTGTTAGTGCATGTAGCATTGGTGTGGCATGGTGGTGAACTGCTTGCGCATTCATCATTATCTGAAATAAAAAATATTTAAAATTGTAGTACAAGTGATGACAAATTAGGAATTTTTTAGAAGTTATCACATTCTATATTTGTAACAATTCCTATTTTTATTGAGTTTTTTTGCATTATAGAACCGGTATTGTAAATAAAATTGGATTTTTGAACACATTTTTGCATTTTACTGTTTCATAGACAATTATAACAGTACAACATTGGTGCTTACCTGTACAATTCTTTCCATTCCCAGAATAACCAGGCTTACAACTGCATGTGTAGTTTCCAGCTGTGTTAGTGCATGTAGCATTGGTGTGACATGGTGGTGAACTGCTTGCACATTCATCAATATCTGGAATAACGAATATCTAAAATTCTGGTACAAGTGATGACAAATTGATATTTTTAATCAGCTAACATGTTCTAAATTTGTACCAATCCCCATTTTCAGTGAGGTATTTCCATTTTACACTCTGCAATGTGAAGTAAAATTGGCACTTGTGGCAATAATTTTGCATTAGACTGTGTCTGGACAAATATATAGGTAGAATAATGGTGCTTACCTGCACAGTGAAAACCACTTCCAGAATAACCAGGCTTACAGCTGCAAGTGTAATTTCCAGCTATGTTAGTGCATGTAGCATTGGTGTGGCATGGTGGTGAACTGCTTGCGCATTCATCAATATCTGAAATAAACAAGATTTAATGGTATGTTACTTGTGATGAAAAAAGGTTTATTTCAAGCAATCAATGTCTGAAAATAAAGAATATTTTACACTATGGTAATAAGTTTACTTGTCAATCATTAACAGTTACTCTATATTCAGTCTTTACAAAATTCATTGATTTGGGACAATGTTTATTATGTCGAAGGAAAAATAGAATAAAAAATTACCTGAACAGTTCTTCCCATCCCCAGAATAACCAGGCTTACAGGTACATGTGTAGTTTCCAGCTGTGTTAGTGCATGTAGCATTGGTGTGGCATGGTGGTGAACTGCTTGCGCATTCGTCAATATCTGAAATAAAGAATGTTTAAAGGTATGTTACAGGTGATCTAAAAGGTAATATTTCAAGCAGTAAACATATACTTTATTAGTAAAAATCCCAACTTTCAAATCAGTGTTTTCAAAGTCATAACAAAATGGTATCTTTTGAGCTTTTATAAAAAAATATGTAATTAATATTACATTTAGCTACCTGAGAGCCAAATATTACAGTAGAACATTAGTGCTTACCAACATAGTTATTTTTTACTTTCTGACCAGTTAGTTAGAGTCTGACCGGTTAGTCTGGCGGTTTAGTACGACGCCTTTCAACCGAAAGGTTGCAGGTACAAAACAGGTCGCTAGCTAATCGGTTGTGTCATTGGGCAAAGCACGTAACGCGGCGGTGGGCTCAAGGCGACCTGACGATTGCCTGTGTGTTAACCCTCCCTCCTACCCTAACCTACTTTCAAAAAACAAGCATACAGCTATATGGATAATGAAGTTTAAAAAAATTGAACATTTCTGTACAAGGTCTTTTTTACACCATGGTAATAAATGGTACATGTCCATAGTCAACATTATGTTATAATTCTGCATTTTACGACAAGTTACAACCATTTAGATTGTCTGACTAAATAGCTTAGGCAGTTAACGCGTTGGCTTAGGACTGCATAAATAAACATCAATACCCTATTCTAGTGGCTACTGCTCAGGTTGAACCATGCATCTGTATGCTATGACTGTCTTGTACATTATGAAGCCAGATAAATAGTAGGGTTTACTCTGATTACAAATTGGGTAACTCAATTCACTTACCAATCCTTTACACTTATGATGTATTCACTCAATATGAAATTTATTAATTTGGAACAATGTACATTATTTTAAGGCTAAGAAAATAAAGACTTACCTGTACAGTTCTTTCCATCACCAGAATAACCAGGCTTACAGCTGCAAGTGTAATTTCCAGCTGTGTTAGTGCATGTAGCATTGGTGTGGCATGGTGGTAAACTGCTTGCGCATTCATCAATATCTGAAATAAGGAATATTTAAAATAGTAGTACAAGTGATGACAAATTGTTTTTTAAGCAGTTAACATGTTCTATATTTGTACCATTCAACAAAAAAGTAAGTTATTTGCCTCATACAACCTGCACTGTAAATGAAATCAGCACTTCTGGCAACAATTTCGCTTTTGATGATCCCATAAACAACTCTGTCATAGGACTATTGGTACTTACCTGTACAGTTCTTTCCATCCCCAGAGTAACCAGGCTTACAACTGCATGTGTAGTTTCCAGCTGTGTTAGCGCATGTAGCATTGATGTGGCAATTTGCAGTTCCTTTGCTGCATTCATCAATATCTGAAAAAAGTGAAGGTAAATCCAATACAATGGCGTTAATGTATTAATCTGCTTGCACAATTATCAGTATCTGAAATAAATAATATTTTGAATTGGAGTACAACAGAAAGACAAAAAGTACTCTTCAAGCTTTTAACATGTTCTTTTTTTGTACCAATCCCAATTTTCTATTAGTTTTATTCGGTATATAACCTGGATTGCAAATGAACCCCTGCACTTTTAACAGTAATTTTGCGTTTAAGTTTTCCATAGACCATGCTTACCTGCACAGTTCTTCCCATTCCCAGAATAACCAGGCTTACAGGTGCAAGTGTAATTTCCAGCTGTGTTAGTGCATGTAGCATTGGTGTGGCATGGTGGTGAACTGCTTACACATTCATCAATATCTGAAATAAAGGATTTTTAAATTGTAGTGGACATGCTGACATATGGAATATTAGAGCTTACCAATACAGATATTCCTATCTCTGGAATAACTAGGAATACAGCTAGCTTTAAGTGAACTGCTATTTAAACAAACAATTTAAATATTTATTTTGTCAGTCTGTCTCTTATTACACATAAAAATGTTACATGCCCACAGTCAGGTTATCAGACAATTCCAGTGTGTTTAATAATCAAAATATATTACAGTTATGCATTTTATTACTCATTTGTATTCTTCGAATTAAGGCAATTTTAGCAATGGATGCTTAAGCACACCACCCTTAAGATTTGCGGACACAACAATCTGCTATAACTGCTTAAACCTATATACTGGGTAACCAGATAAATTATAGGGTTACTGTATTTACGAATATGTAACTAAGTGTAATTGCCATTTTTACACTTATGCTTATTTGGCCATTACTAAATTCATTAATTTGAAGCAATGTATAATTTGCTAAAGGCAATATTATAATAACCTACCTGTACAGCTTTTCCCATTCCCAGAATAACCAGGCTTACAGCTGCAAGTGTAATTTCCAGCTGTGTTAGTGCATGTAGCATTAGTGTGGCATGGTGGTAAACTGCTTGCACATTCATTAATATCTGAAATAACGAATATTTAAAAATTGTGATACAGGTGATAACCAATTTGGATATTTCAGGCAGTTATTATGTTATAAACATTACCAATTTTCGAAACTTGGATAGGATAGGATAATCATATGCAAGGGGCATTAATACATTGGTAATTCTCAGATTACTTCAAACCCAACGTTGAGTTACCTATACAATGTGTTTTGTATGATTAAGATGTTCTTTAATTTGGTAAAACCGACTTATCTACTGAGATCAGGCAATGTCTGCTAAGTGCCTTACCTACGAACACAACCAACTAGCTAACAAGCAGTTTTGAAACTTCAACCCTTCTGCTGAAAGGCGACACACTAACCCAATGAAATTAGCACATATTGCAATAATTTTGCATTAGACTGTGTCATAGACAAATGTATGGAATAATGGTGCTTACCTGCACAGTTCTTTCCATCCCCAGAATAACCAGGCTTACAGGTGCAAGTGTAGTTTCCAGCTGTGTTAGTGCATGTAGCATTGGTGTGGCATGGTGGTGAACTGTTTGTGCATTCATCAATATCTAAAATAAACAATATTTAAAATTACAGTACAAGTGATGACAAATTGGGATATTTTAAGAATTAAACATGTTCTATATTTCCGATATCCCAAAACGTAGCATAAGATAAGATATGCAAGCGATATTAACACACAGGTGATTGTCAGATTACCTCGTACCTACCATCGGGTTACGGGAGATTTTGCATTGGGTGTTGTGAATAATTTAAATGAAAGCGAGATTAACACACAGGTAATTGTCATATGCATATGCAAGCGAGGTCAACACACAGGTAATTGTCAGATTACCTCGTACCCACCAAAGGGTTACAGGAGATTTTGCATTGGGTATTGTGAATAATTTAAATGTTCCTTCAATTTGGTAGCACCCATCAATCTAGAGAGTTTAAGCAGTCTTCTAAATACCTTGCTTAAGAACATAACTAGCTAGCGACCAGTTAAAAACCTCTAACCGTTCGGCTGAATGGCGACTCACTAACCCATCAAGCTAATCGGTCAGCTATATAGTCTATTATTTGCCTTATACAATCTACATTGCAAATAAAATTAGCACTTTCAGCAATAATTTTGCATTAGACATAGACAAATTTATAAGTAGAATAATGGTGCTTACCTGCACAGTTCATTCCGTCTCCAGTATAACCAGGCTTACAGGTGCAAGTGTAGTTTCCAGCTGTGTTAGTGCATGTAGCATTGGTGTGGCATGGTGGTGAACTGCTGGCACATTCATCAATATCTGAAATAAGGAATATTTAAAACTGTTGAATGTGATGAACTAATAAATAAAAGCTTTTTCAAGCAGCAAACATGTACTATATGTGTACCAATTCCAATCATGAGTTCTGTAATATCTGCACTGCAGGTACAATTATATACTATTAGCAGTCAGCACTGTTTTACACTTGACTCCCTCAGAACAAAATACAGTAAAACATAAGGTGTATGCAATCAATTAGTATTTACTCCAGAACAATAGGTTCACTGTATGTGCAGTAATATTTATGAAAACATTTTTAAGATATCTTCTTTCTTTAACCCAACGGTAAAAGTGCTACATACCACAGTCAGGTTGTTTTTTTACATTAATTGTAACATATAAAGAGTTGTGCATATTACTACCCATTTTCAATTTTTATTAAATCAAGACATTGTCAAGTAATTATTCTGCCTAAAGGACCATCTCTTCTGATTCGAGGACAAGGCCGATATTGAACTGAACTACCTGCTATTTTCTAAACCTAAACACTACAAAACCAGATAAAAAGTAGCACCTAGGTCCTACAGACTAGTCTAATGGGTTGGTGCATCGCGTTTCAGTCGAAATGGTTGCGGGTATGAAACTGGTCATTGGCTAGTTGGTTGTGTTCTTAATGGGTTCTACTAAATTAAGGAATGTGTGTATCATATATAAAACACTTGGCATTACCATGGTAACCTGAAAGTGGGCATGAGGTGATCTGACAATTGCCTAGGTGTTAACCCACTTGGTTTTACCATTCACAGGGATAAACATGAATGTCTTATCTTCCTCCCATCCTAGCCTAACAATTTCTCAAATCACTTGCCAATATTTTACACTTAAGCTGTATTCACAAATTTATTTAAGGCAAGTTCAAGTAAAAAAGTGGTTGATTTAAAATGTAAAATATTAAAATTGGATGCGAAAGAAATAAACACTAACCTTCACAGTAAAACCCACTTCCAGTGTAACCAGACCTACAGCTGCATGTATAGTTTCCAGCTATGTTGGCACATGTGGCATTGTGGTGACATTTTGCAGAGCCATCTCTGCATTCATCAATATCTGGGGAAAAAATGTTACAAATACGGAATGGCATAAAAAATTGAGGAGAAGCCTACACAGTTAAATAAACATGCATTTTGCAGATGTTTTCTTAACTTTTGATACCTTTAGTGGGAATTTTAAATTCTCAATATAAATGGTAAAGCAGAGCTTTGTTCAATTATGTGTATTCTTTTACAATGTGAGATTTTACATGAAAGAATAAATAGTTTAAAGCCAACCACGGACTCGGACTGTATACTTGTTTCAAGTGTTTTATTTTGTTTAAATGACCACTCATACTTATACTCAAAAGTTATAAATACATGTTTAATATATAAATTAATCATAATATAGACACGATTATCCCCATAGGTTAAAAGCTGGCAGTCATGTTAATGTCGAAAATTGGCAGCCATTAATACAGCATAAGCAATTGCCAAAGCACTGCATGTCAAAAGCTGGTTTGTCAAAGATACTTTATTGTATTACTTTAATTTGCATTTTCAATTTGAATTTTACTATTTAACTACCTGCACAGTGAGAACCATTTCCAGAATGACCAGAAATACAACTGCATGTGTAGTTTCCAGCTGTGTTGGTGCATGTAGCATTATGATGGCAATCTGCAGTTCCAACGCTGCATTCATCAATATCTAAAATAAAAGTAAAACTAAACCCAACACAATAAAATTCACATTTTGCAGACGTTTTTTAACTTTTGCAATCTTTAGTGAAAATATCAAAGCAAAGATAAGTACTTAAAATTCATGTTATTAAAAAAAACTACTTTCTAGTATTATGCTCATCTAAAGTTGTGTTATGCTATTGTTTACAAACACTGAGAAGCTATGGTTACCAGATAGTGGAAAAAAATATTCTACACTTTCCTTTAGTAAAAATTGTTTCACTAAAACTTTGTTTAATTTTGTCTGAATCATTGTATGTCAACAGCTGGTTTTCAGAGATATTTCCATTCATTTTACTTTTATTTGCTACTTTAATTTAAATTTTATTACCTGCACAATGAAAACCACTTCCAGAATATCCAGGCTTACAGCTACAAGTGTAATTTCCAGCTGTGTTAGCACATGTAGCATTGGTGTGGCAATTTGCAGACCCTTTGCTGCATTCATCGATATCTAAAAAAGAAAAGAAATTTAAGAATATGTGAACTGTAATTTTTACTGTTTTTACAATTGGGTTGCTCAGTTAACTTACCAATCTTTACACTTACACTGAATGCATGCACTAGAGTGTGAATACAAAATGGTTGTTTAAAAATTTTTGAGTTAGATTAAAAATAAAATAAACAGTAGTTAATAGACTTACATTTTTCAGAATTTAGACTACTCATGTTTATCTCCAAGGGTTAAAAATTTTTAGCAATTTTAATGTTACTACATAAGCAATTGCCGAAACACTGCATAACCACAGATGGTTTGTTAAATTTCTAATAATTTTCTTTTATTTGTAACTTTAATTTGAATTTTATTACCTGCACAGTGAAAACCACTTCCAGAATAACCAGGCTTACAGCTGCATGTGAAATTCCCAGCTGTGTTAGTGCATGTAGCATTGGTGTGGCAATTTGCAGTTCCCATGCTGCATTCATCAATATCTAAAAACAAAGAGATTAATGCAATTATGAATGTATATGGCACAATTGCAATGGTGAATTGGGTGTTCATATATAAGGATATACAATAAAGGAAATTAATTTAAATTAAATGAGTAATACGCTTTATTAAATCTACATTTTGCTAAAGTTTTGGCTTAAAATCTGTTTGCATTTTATAAAATCTCATAATTTACCAATTTATTTAATTGTATTAATATTGCGGTGATCTGATATTTTCCAGCAAGACAATCTGACAGGTTTCAATGTGATAACGTATTCTTGTGTAACCATGAAATAATCTGATAAATGCTGTGTGTTTTTTTTTCATGATTTTTTTTCATTTACAAGGATAAAATATGAATATCCTATTATATTCTAAGCACAAACTCAATAAGCTATCTGGCCTGTCTAATATTAAGAGCTGAGCTAGGTTATAGGATATAGGATAGGATATAGGATATTCGTGTTTATACCCGTGAATGGGAAAACCTAGGGGGTTATCACACGGGCAATCGTCAGATCACCTCGCGCCCATCGTCGGGTTACCGGAGCTATTGCAGTGTGTTGTATATGATAGACACGTTCCTTCAATTTGGTAGAACCCATTAATCCGCTGGGTTCAGGCAATGTCTGTAAAGTGCCTTGCCCAAGGACACAACCGTCTAGTTGTATCCTTGAGTACTTCTGAGATAATACCTAAACCTAGTGGTTTAATGTTTGAACAAAAACTGAAGTAAAGTTTTATTTTAAATTACTTTACTTCAGTTTTTTTTATATTAACAATATTTTCGTTAACCTGCGTTGATTGACTTAGCCTGGAGTTTTAAAATCACCCTACTTTTACTGCCTTTTGTCTAGAAGTGAATATATAATCCACAGCTGCCAATGCTATTGTATTTTATAATTTCAAAGCCAAATATATAGCAAAATATAGTACTTACCAACACAGTTATAACCATTGCCAGCAAAACCAGGTTTACAGCTGCAAGTGTACTTTCCAGCTGTGTTAGCACATGTAGCATTGGTGTGGCATGGTGGTGAACTGCTTGCACATTCATCAATATCTTTAATAAAGAATATTTAAAATTACAGTACAAGTGATGAAAAAATGAGATTTTTCAAGCAGCTAACATGTTCTAAATTTGTACCAATCCCAATTTTCAGTGAGTTATTTCCTTTTTACACTCTGCATTGCGAATAAAATTAGCACTTGTGGCAATAATTTTGCATTAGACTGTGCCTGGACAAATATATAAGTAGAATAATGGTGCTTACCTGCACAGTTCTTTCCATCCCCAGAATAACCAGACTTACAGCTGCAAGTGTAGTTTCCAGCTGTGTTAGCGCATGTAGCATTGGTGTGGCATGGTGGTAAACTGCTTGCGCATTCATTAATATCTGAAATAAAGAATAATATTTAAAAACATATTGTTTGAGTATTTGAATGGTAGTTTTGTTTATGCCAAAAAGTAAATTTGTGGCTATTAAATTGTTAAGACATAAAGGCTAATGTTTAGTTTATAACTAGTTTAAACTCTGTATTTAAAAAAATAGCAGTTTCGGTGTAACAGTTCATGTCAAAACAATATTAAATTATTATAGAGTGTCAGACACGTGGTGTCAAATACTATAAAAGCAGATTATTCACTGTTTGGTCAGCAATAATGGTGAAATCTACACACACAAATGTTGCAATTGTTTATCAAGTTTAGTTAGTTAAGTTGATTTTGCTTAAAAAAGTAATTAATCCTAAAACATAACAAAAAGGCAAGTGATAAAAAAACAACAAAATCCCGGTTGCTGTAGAAAATGGAAAAATAAAATAAAAACTCTTTAAGAAAATTAAAGCGCACAGCCATAAGATCTAAGGCACTTAACGGACATTGCCTGAACCCAGCGGATTATTGGGTTCTACTAAATTAAAGAAACATATGAATCATACACAACACACTGCAATAGTTCCGCCAACCCGACGATGGGTGCGAAGTGATCTGACGATTGCCCGTATGTTAAAGGTTTTCCCATTCACGAAGATAAACATGAATATCCTATCCTATTCTATCCTAAAGCAACAGTGATTTTCCAATTCCTTAAAAACATCATCACCTTTACTTATTTAGGTGTTTTAACACTAATATCACTAAAAGAGGTGAAAAACTCATTTTTCCTTGCTATGTTTTCAATGTTTTTCCTTGCTATATTTTTTATTAATGTATGATAAATACCTTCTGAACAAGTTCTTCCTTGAAAACCCGGAATGCAGTTACAGGTATAATTGTTGATCTCGTTAACACAGGTTCCATTCACACATGGGGATAACATGCATTCATCAATGTCTGTTGATAATTAATAAATTACATTAAATATCTATCGATAGACAGTTAGTACAGAAAATTTAGGGCCACACAAAGTTTACTAAACCTACTGTGCACATAAATTGTAAGAATATGGAAAATGAAAAAGTAGTAGTTAGAAAGATCATCATTAAATAATAATTAGGATAGAAAAGGATATTCATGTTTATCCCCGTGAGTGGTAAACCCAAGGGATTTGAACTGGGCAATCGTCAGATCACCTCGCGCCCACCTTCGGGTTACCAAAGCGATTCAGTGTGGTGTGTAAGATTCACACGTTCCCTTAATTTACTAGAACCCATTGATCCGCTGGGTTCGGGCAATGCCCGTTAAGTGCCTTACCCAAGGACAAAACAGCAACAGTCATTAATACCCATATCGGTGGAATGTCTTGTTTCTCAATACAGAATGTAGTAGTCATTATTAGATATTCTTCTTTTAGTGCAAAATAAATTTTAGAACACAAACAGTAACAGAACACAAAGTTATTTTAGTTGTTTATGCAGAAGGCAAAGTATTATAAATAAGCATGGACAATATGGTTGACAATAGTTTAGTGGGAGTTTTTAACTTTGAAAGCTGCATGTTTGCTACTGTTGGCATGGTAAGCATAAGGTACAGTCTTCATCAGTCCAGAACCCTCCTTTCGTAAACCTTACTGCTCTAACAAAAAGGAATTGGAGAAATGTATAAGCTAAAATCATGTTAAGGAATGCAGACAGTTTTGTGGCTGCTGTTAGATAAAAAAGTATATTGGATCTGGCTTATACTTGTCCAAGGAACTTCTAAGAATGCGGTTTATACAGCTGCGCTCTGAGACTTATCTATATCATGTTGCAAATTGTCAGGCTTTTCAATTGACAAAGGGGAGAAAAGTACAACTTTGTGTTTATTAATGTATGATAGATACCTTCTGAACAAGTTCTTCCTTGAAAACCCGGAATGCAGTTACATGTATAATTGTTGATCTTGTTAACACAGGTTCCATTAACACATGGGGATGACATGCATTCATCAATGTCTGTGGATAATTAGGGGAGTTAATAATAAATTGCAGTCTTATCTGATTTCTACCCAAAAACGGTTAAGTAAAAAGCAAACCTGCCTAAGAGCATTTAGATTTTAAAGATTTTAAAATAGAAATTAATGGAATGGTGGTCTAATGTGTACCTATGTGTTTCTTTGTGAAATAAAAACATTAGACCTTATAGTGGTCTGGGAAAGATAATTTATGCAAAACAAAAATAATACAACACTTAATTTAATATTCAAGACAGTACACAATTAATAAAAAGATATCACCAATGCAAGATAACACTATATGTGGATTTAGCTACAGTAAATATAGGTAAATAACAACACACAAACAAGGGTATTTGTAATTTATCCTTGGTTTGTTTAAATTTAAAAAAATGTCATAGCTACAGTAGTTGAAGCATTATTTTTTATTTTTAATTTATGATAGTCATTTTATTTTACAATCTAATTTATCACCTTCTCTCTCAAATACAGAATGAAGTTGGTTATTATAGGATACCTAAAATTATTTTAATATTTATTTTTTGGCCTAGTAATACATAGCAGCAAATATAAAATAAATCATAGGGAAATACGACAAAAAAACATTTGTTAAAACTCAACATTAAAAAAAGATAAAATAAATTAAAATCACCTGTAGAGCAGTTATATCCAGTATAACCGGGTGCACAATTACATGTGTAATTTGCCACACCATCTACACAGGTTGCGTTGTTTAAGCAGGGACTAGGGGCACAATCGTCAATGTCTGTTGAAACAAAAAAAATTGGAGTAAAATTTTAAAAAATGTATTTTTTATAGCGAGTGGACAATCTATTTTCATTGTATTTGTATGTTTTCCAAATAAAATTAATGTATTTGGAAATATTTTCCAAAATAAATTCATTGTAAGACACGGATTTACCGATTTAGAATACCATTCAATTAAAAGGAATTGAAAAATAAGATTTTACGTTTTCTTCGAGTATGTCCAGAGGTTTTAAAATTTGACAAAATTATGTCAGTCACTTTAGATCACTACAGGTATTAAGCGTATTTCTAACTTATTGTCAAGTTTTAACATTGTTGTTATAACAAATACTAAAATCACACTGCATTGACTCTGCAAATCAACTGTTGTCATTCAGTGGTGACTCGGTAGCAAGTTGGCCTATTAGCCAAAAGATTTTGGAATTAAAACCAATCGCTACATAGTAACTGACATTTCTTGAACCCAGTGGTGTAACAGTGTAAACAAAAAATAAACAAATGTCGCTCTATTCTGTACAGTAATCTGCAATAGTTCTGTTACTCTCCAAATAAACCACTGCTATAGTTTTTCTTAAAATTAATTATTACAGGAAAGTTGTACCTATAGAACAGTTATATCCAGTATATCCGGGTACACAATTACATGTGTAATTAGCCACACCATCTACACAGGTTGCGTTGTTTAAGCAGGGACTGGAAGCACATTCGTCTATGTCTGTTGAAACAAAGTTAAAATTACAACTAGCAATAAAATCTTTAACTAAAATGCAGAGAATATGTGTTGTGTGTAATTTGACTCTAACACGCAATAAGAAAACTTATAAAAAAAACTGTTAAAAACTTATAAACAGAACAAGAAACAATTTTAAAATCTGTATTTAGCAATATCTGTATTTAGCAAAGGTGTAATAATAAATGACGATTTATTTTTCAATTTTTTGATATGAGTTTTTTTAGGAAATAAGTTCGGTAGTAATGGTCCAATCAGTCGTTACTGCTACGCATAGCCCACAAGGGTTAACAAAGCAGGCATTAGGACTAAAAACTTCCAGCTAATAAGACAACACACTATCCCTACGCCATCACAACGTCATAACAAAGAGAGGTGACAGTCTGTATACGTTTGTATACAAAACTGTGATGAGTTTATTGAAAGGGTCACAAGATTCCTAGAAATCTAGGACCATTGATGACACTTTATATTACAGTTTAGAAACACACTTATTGTTTAATGATAAATCTAATGTCACTGCTAAAGTAACTGAGCTGAACATAATGTATTGAACATAATTTTTCAATCAAATTAATTTTAGAGTAAGGGATATTTTTTTAGAGATAAAGAATACTCACAGCCACATATTTTAACATACTTTCTAATATGAAACCATAAAAATATACTCTTCTAATGTCAAACCATAAAAATGTACTCTTCTTATGTGAATCCATAGAAAAATACTGTATGGTATGGTAGACTGAACCGTGTGTAATCCCAAAATTGGTAATGTCTACTACAGGATGCTCATGTTTATACCAAAGGTACAAAAATACAGATGATTTCCAACGGGAGAATACAGAAAACCACAAGCTCATACTTAGGTTACCTTGGCTATTGCAGTATTTTATGAACAGTAAAATATATTTTGTGTTTCCAATGAACCTACACGTGGTTCAAATACAAACCACTTTCTACTATCTATCGCACAATTTAAAATATAAATCCTTTTAAAAATCACTTGGTTAGCTCTCATATCTAGATAACACATTTCAGTTAAAACAAAATAAACAAAAGTTTACCTGTGGAACAATTCTTTCCAGTAAAGCCAGGATTACAGGTACAGGTGTAATAGTTCACAAGGTCAGTACACGTACCATTTCCACATATTCCCTCACTGCAATCGTCGATATCTATAAATCGCAACGTCTTATCAATTTAAAAAAGGATATCCATGTTTTAAGATAGGACATTCAAGTCCAATCCACAGATAATGAATTTTTGATAATCTTATAAAATAATGATAAATACATCATTTTAAAACGACACAAAATTTAAAAAAGTTTCATTAGTTGCATGATTTTATGCCTTGGGTTATCACTTGCTGATTAAGTGGGAACCAGTAAAATATAATAGGTTGCACTTGCACTAAATTGGGGTAATAATCAAAAGTAACAGAATATTAAAATAGCTATGCATATATAATTCTGATGTGTTTTTTTTTTATTATTTGCCACGTCTGTTTACGAGTTTTACCTACAGTTATATATAAGTATCAAATATTGTTTAACCATTTTAAATATTTATAATACAACTGATAATTAACCGGAGTCAAGCATCAGCTCGTTTTTACTATTCTGTATAAAATAATTAAATTTAGTCCACCAATTAGATGATAGCGAATGAACTGATACCCACTCCCATCATTTTTCATTGCTTTGATCGCATCAGGGACAATTAAACTTTTTTGCATTTTTACCACAGGCAGTATCTTTTGGATCCAACCCAACGGTGGGCACAAAGTAATCGGTCTATTGCCTATGTGTTAACACCTATTGCATTTTCCCATTCATGGGAATTAACATAAGTATCTCATGCTACAACTTATAATAATATATTTCTGCCTATATAATGATTTTAAATTAATAATAAGTGTCCTTACTAATGGAACAGTTGGTCCCCGTGAAACCGGAGTGGCAATCGCAAAAGTGTTCAGCTACTGCATCTACACAAGATCCGTTCCCACATGAAACGCTAAGACAGTCATCAATGTCTGGAAAAATAGATATTTTGGGATATATTAATAAAGGTGGGATAATGCGTTAATATTCAAAAATGGGAAACACATTCCAGGTGATGTGATCAAAAACACCTGGATAAGACATTGGTTGATGCAAAAGTTTTCATTTTTTCAAAAAGCAGACAAAAAGCCAAGACTGGTAAAAATTAATCAAAAAGTATTCGACTTGGTTGTAATTAGTCATTGAGGATTAGAGAAAACCAATGACAAGGTTAATTATATAAAGTAGTGATACATATTAAAGGTAAATTTGTTATTTCAGTAAAAATATTTACAAAAACAATGCTGTACGACTTACCAGTTGAGCAGTTTTTGCCAGTAAATCCTTTTGTGCAAGCACAAGTGAAATCATTTATTCCATCCGTACAGGTTTCCACAGTTTAAACATGGGTTTGGGTCACAATCGTTTATGTCTGGGGATAAAAACATCTCTAAAGGATACAAAATAAAGGTATTTGGTAACAGTATGAGCATATGGAAGAGATGACCTTGTATTAAACTTATGTGGTTTATACAAGCTCATTCCATATTATATGGGTTTAACCGTCATGTCACGTAAGTTACAGCCATTATTTCTTCAATTATGATGTGGTATAACATTCGTCATTGGGCAGTTCATTTCCTTTAATTTATAAGGATACCAACAACAAGCAATCAGCTAAAATGACAAAGATGTCCTCAGGAATTTAAGCCAAAATTCCAGCAATAGTGCTGCTTATTTTCTGTGCTCAATAACAATTTAAAAAAACAGTAGAAAACCAAGCAGTGTTTAAGACCAAGAATACGATTTTTTTAATTTTATAATAAATAATCAGAGAGTTTTATATCTATAGAGATTTGAATCATTTTAACTTTTTTTTTAGGAAGACTTACTGATTTCACAGTTCGTTCCATTTAAGCCGTCTGGACAGTCACAAAAGTAATCATTGATCAAATTGACGCAGGTTGTGTTGTATGCACATGGAGAGGAAGAACATTCGTCAATATCTGGGATTAAGAATATTCATGTTTTATATCGGGAAATGGTAGGGTGTTCAAACTAGGGATGCACACAACTAGAATATCGAATCTTCCGGATTCGAATCCCGTAGGATTCGAATTCCAAATATTACGTTTATTTCGAATATTTGGATTCGAAATAATATACATTGCACATTAAGAAACTATAATTGCATGAAGTTTCTTTTTATTTCCATTGTACATATTGCAACAGCGTTGATTACAACGGATATTATAAGCGCGCAGACTTCCACCGTTGCGCCGCAATGTCTGTTTTATAATAACGCAAAAAATTCCCTGCGCATTTAAATAATTATAACATTAAATCGTCTAACCGCAGCGCCGCTTTTCCAGCGGTGTTTATTGCTTTGATCGGCGGTTTGACCTAGGGTTACATTGACCTAGATTCAATACAGGACCACTGACGCACTCCCGTTTTCACCCCATGTTCTTTCCATTACTAAGTATTAGCTACAGAGAACAGTAGGCTTACATCGGTTAACGGTTAACGGTTAACGGTTTTTTTCTTTGATCAGTTTACCGTTATAAGAATCTGGATTCTTGCACAGCCCTCGCAGACACATAAATATTTGGTATATTCTTTCCGTATTGTTGACGCTAAGCAGCGTATAACCATGCAATATTTCAGCGGGGGAAGTCGTTAGATTAAACACTTAAACTCCTGGCTTAATCTTTTAGCTTTGTAAATCGTTAGTATCATAGTTCTATCTCAGTTAGTTCGATGCATAGGGCCGATTGTGACGTCATACAATTTCGCGCAACGGTAACATTTTACTGAAGTCGCCGCCTATGATTATAAGTATGTAATCACACTGGCCAAAGAGGTAGTCAGCTGAAGCAGGAATTTTTGACGATCTTGCCACTTTAACTGGAGTTTGCTTTTTAATATAGAATAGGATACGATATTCTGGATTCGAAATAACTATTCTAGAATACCAAGATATTCTAGTTTGTGCATCCCTAGTTCAAACTAAAGCAATCATCAGATTAAGCATTTTTATATGGGTAATTGTCAGATTACCAATTGTTTACTGTTAAGTCACAAGAGCAACAGCAGTGTGTTTCACATCATTGCGATGTTCTTTTAATTTTCGTACAATCTATTAATTCACTGGATCCAGATGATAACCGCTAAGATCGTGTCCTCAAGACATAACCAACTACCTAACAACCAGTTTCTCAACTACAATCTGTTGGCTAAAAAGCGACGCACTAACCCAACTTTAGGTGGGTTAAATAGAGGTTATATGGCTATACTGAAGGGTACCTAGCGTTTGATGATATTAAATTAAAATAAAAAAGTATTCAAAATATGTTGAACCACATAAATGCAAGTCCAATGAAGTCATGTTTGGGTGTTATTTTATAGTGGTTATTCTAACACTATAATTGTTTAATGCATCCATATTACAGTTTTGATACTATGCCACTTATAACACTGTGGCATAGTTTTTTTAGGTAGTTCATTAGTAGTTGTCATGCAGAGACTTCCAGGATAAAACATTTTGTAAATATATAATATTTTAATATTTTTATCAAACGATGTTATATTTTATTGTTATACAAACCAATGGAGCAGTTTTTGCCCGTAAGTCCTGGCGGACAGGTACAGTTATAATCGTCCACTAGGTCTGTACAATTTCCGCAACTCAAACATGGATTTGATCTGCACTCGTTAACATCTGAAAAAAGAAATAAAATTCCAAAAAAACACTGCAAAGAGTAACCTGACAACTTATTGAATGAGACAGATTCCCGACTGTTAAGCACTGTGTGGTATGGTCATTAAAATGAGTTTATATTATTTTTAAGTTAATTTGTTATAAATTAAAAATTTCTGTAGTAATCAGTGAAAGCATTACAACACCCCCTAGAGATTCTACTGTGGGCATGAAGCACATAATAATTTAAGTACCGGTATAACAAATTAGTGATTTTTTCCTATTTGCTAGATATATCACAGCAATTTAATTTACACAAATTTACTGAAGATTAAAGTAGTAGGAATCGCAATACTAAGGTTGTTATATATTATGATAGCCCTGGTGACCCAACTGTGGGCATAAAGGACATAATAATTAAACAATGGCAAATTTGTGACTTATTTCAAATTACTAAAAACATTATAACAAGAAAATTTACAGGAGAATTTGTGCAGACAGTAAATAAAAAATCACAATTTTTAAAGGTTTCTATCTTTTGTACCTGATGAGCAGTTTCGCCCAGAGTAGCCTGGAGCACATACACAGGTGTAGTTGTTGAGCTGGTCGAAGCAAGTTCCCCCATTAAGACATTTGGCAGTAAGGCACTCATCTTTATCTGCAGTAATGAGAAGAAAAATAGCTAAATGATCCATTTTGAAATATGCAGTGGATGCGAGGTAATCTGACAATTAGCCATTTGATATGCCCCCTCAAGTCATTTTACATCAAATGCATTACATGTAATTTTAAAATCCCATCTTTATTTAACACGTATCATCTTAAACAATGATTATCAATTTGAAAAAAAAACTGGGACCACACCTTTATTTTGGGCAATATTTGTACAGTATAACCAATACAAAACGTAATATTTTTGTCAAAAAACACCAAAGTCTTCGCATATGCTAAAAATCGAGTGATTAATAAAAACGTTTCGACTGTTGCCAAAATTATTACTTAATGTACCAGTCACTTAGTTTGTTAGGTTGCATCACCTTTTAACTAAAGGGTTGTAGATTTGAAAATGGTCATCAGCCAAACGGTTGTGTTCTAGAGCAGAAATTACCTGAACCTAGGGATTGATGAGTCCTACCAAATTCAAGAAACGTCTCAATCAAGAACAACACACTGAAATAGCTACAGTAACCTGACTGTGGGCACAAGGTAATTTGATTGCAGTTTGTTATCGTCCCTTGCATTTTCCCATTTACTGGTATAAACATGAACATCCTATCCTATCATAACCTATTTTATCAAAAGACACACTATCTACACTAAGTTTTATTCCACAGTTAAAAATTTTAACAGCAATTTAAACATGTCTGTAAACCATGCAATTTTTGGGATATATCAAGGCAACTTTTCCACTGCCTTGTAAGATGTGGAAAATCCTATTTGTCTGCAATTTGTGTTTTCTTATTTTGTACCGGTACCTGCTGGCTTAATAACTTTCGAACAGCATCTCTCCCCATAAAAAGAATCGTTGCACGAACAATTGAATCCACCAGGTGTCTCACTACATTTTCCAGAAAAACAGGTGGTGCTTGTACAATCTGTAATGCGACATCAAGCTTTATACACAAAAATAAACAGAAAACAAACACAAAAATAAACTTTAAAACAAACAAAAAAAGGAACACAACTGTAATTATAAATAATTGAGGAATACTAAGGATAGGATCATGTTTATCCCTGTTCATGGAAATATACAGGATTACAATGACACAGCTAAATTGTCACATGATCAGTTGCCCGATATCTCGTTACCATTGAAGCTATTGCAGAGTAATGTTTATGATTTAGACTATTATTATGTATTAATTTAAACTACTATTTCACTGAATTCAGTTGATGTGGGTTAATAGTTATGTACCTACAACCTTTCAACTGTCAAACAGCACTCAAATATATAAAAACAACCGGCAGAAAAACTTTCCATTTTTTTTATAAAGTCAGCAAAAACACTGAGAAGCAAAAAACAGGATTGCTAGCATAAAGCATCTTCTTTTGCCTTTTAAATGAAGGCACATTTCAATATAAGCAACACTATTTTTTCAGTCATGGGAATAAATATGATAAAAGCTGTGCTTTATCGCATGGTCAAGGCCCTGCAATAGTTATTATGCTATTTAAAATGGGTGTCTCTAATTACTACAGGTTCGCTCTGAGCACTTGGATCTAGCGCTTGGAACCCTAAACCCAACTCTAACCCTAACTTTTACCCCAACTCTAGCCCTAACTGTAACCCTCACCTTAAACCTCAAGTGAATCAGGTGATATAAGCAATCCTGTAGTAATTAGAGGTACTGATTATTATTGCTTTAAAAAATAAAGGTGAAATTGCAAAATCCAACTTGTTAATGTGTTGTTTTCAATCCAGTTTAATATTCTCTAGAAGTGATATTACCAACAAAATCTGATGTTATCCTATTTTGTTCTAATAATAACAGCAGC
>CH000023.1:233025-248526 GCA_000149265.1 Ciona savignyi | reverse complement strand
TCCACACTTGATTTGTCCGGCTAAATAGCTTGGTAGGTTATTGCATTGATTTTCAATGGATGGATATAGCAACGAAACTGGCCGTTAGCTATCCGATGATGATGTCCACAGTCAAGTCACTTAGCTGAGATCGCCTTATCCCAGTGGGTTCTACTAACATTGAATAAACCCCCACGATCATATAAAACACACTGTAATAGCTCCGTTACCCGACTGTCCGATGTTTTTCGATTTACAGTTATAAAATAGAATTAACCTATTATATTAGCCCTATGCATTGAAAGTTATATGCTTAAAACGATTGGCAGGTAAATTCTGGTAAATTATTTTTAGGGGTTTGTCATATTGACCCGAACTTTTATGGCATCACTTATCCAAAATGTTGTTTTCCTGTGCTCTTCAATTTAAACTAACGAACGGTAGTCAGTATCTTTGATCCACTGTGCCAAGAAAACTTTACAGTTTCCCAAATCGCAATATTGCGTTTGTTTAACGTTAAAATTTAAACTGCGCAAAATAAATAACCCAATTGCATCAAATAAAAACTAACATTTTGATCCGATCATAGGCTACCTACTCTGCCTTTGATTTACTTATAACTGACTGTCTTTTTGCCTTTCCGTTTTATTCACTAATATCAAAATCACTCGTATAAACATACAATACCATGAGTTAATTAATACACATCACCTGTCAAACTTCAGTTAGTCGTTGTATTGCCCAATAAGTTTATACATGTATCGATAACGTACAGTAAAGTGGCTGCTTAGTTACTAGTAACTTCAGCGGATATTACGATATAGGTCTTGCGTAGATATGGTTTATAGTAAGTTTAACCACACAATACTTGTATTACTTTTCCAAAACAACAATAGGAAGCCGTATACGTTGCTTAAGACGTTTGTTTTAGTCATGGAAAGCATATTAACCGTTTAAGTGTTAAAATGGGCATAAAAATTAAAAAATTAACTGGTGGGGCCATAGTTTCAATTACTTGTCTGTGTCACTGTGGTTAAATTGGTTACTTGTTCTAAGCTTTATAAACACAATCATTAATGCTCAGATCTATTTGCCTGCAACAACTGTTTTTATGCTTATTAAAGGTAGCATCTTAACATCTTAAAGCTGTTTAACTTACACTCCTGATTAGCTGCCGTTCATCCTAAGATAAATTGCAACAAAAACTTTCATCGCAGTTTATACATAACTTTTCTTAGTAATGGCTGATGCAACTTTGTTTAGTAATGCAGGTGTTTATAGATAAAAATAAAAAGGAAAAACAAATATATTTTATTTAGTCCTACGTTTAAAGTAATTTTATATACGCTCCTTTTTATCCTAGAATATCATTTTAACCTTAACGCCTGTTGCTTTTAAGGGCTTACGAACTTATTAAGTTTTCGTTAAATTTGTCCTAGTAACTATGATGCTTCTATTAATAGGTATCTACTAGGCCTAAGTGTCTTATACCTGGTAGGTCTAACAGTGTAACTTAAACCAAAACACTCTTTCCTCCCACCTAACTAAAACAGTAAGTCCGACGTACTGTGTGATGTCACACGCATATCAAACTGTTCTTTCTACGCAAATCTGTATCGACTTAATAGTGCAAAATTTGCATTGGCTGGTTGCTTGCAAGAAAATCATGATGCTGAACCCTTGCCATTCGATAATCGTTCACGGCTGTTTGGGTGATATTCGATAATCGTTCACGGCTGTTTGGTGCATTCAATATATTTTATAAAATGTGTGGGTTACTCAAATTCGCAATGCGGTTTACACCAATCGTGCACAATTATAGCTCGGTTCGTTAAGTTACACAGCACGGAATTTTAAATCGATTATTCATAGCCTAAATGGACAAACCCCATTTTTTCTATCTAGTGACCCTTTCACCCCTCGTCTCCCAATATAAAACATTTTAGGCGTAATAAACCTAAACAGTCGCCGTATTATTTTCGTTACGACATTGTTTTAATTGGAAGTTACTTGATATTCATAGAGCCCCCTCTTATTACATAGAAGATTGGCACTGGTGGCTGACGTGGGCCGAAGTTATAACTCGCGAGTATTGAGAACTCAAAAAGCCAGTTGACTAAACTCTAGTTCATGTTATTATAGAGTAGCCAGAAATACCAATTCGCGTTTAACATTTTTACTCTTTTTAGCACAAGCAAGTATAAGTTACCTGTCTGATTGTTAACAAAGCGCATTTTGTTTATTAAAACAGAAATAAATAACCACTGTACAAAATGGCCATTATAGAATATGGATCATTTAAATTTTCACATTATATTGGTTGAAAATTTAGTTAATTTTCTTTTTTTAATCTCAATGTAACTATTGCTTTTATATAGATTTGTTTTTCGATAGGCTCTGACTCTTTTCATATAAAACATTTTGGGCAATACCAATTTAGAGAAATGCGGAACCACGGAAATTCCTACTAATACTCAAGTCGCCGTAATGGTTTTGGGCTTAGAACGGCAAAATAGTTACACATTAGTGTTCGTTTATTATAGTTTAAATTAGCACGCATTTCCAGCACGCCTGACGACCCTTACATATGATATTCATGTTTTTTTCGTGGATCGTTATCACACGGACAAACTTCAGTTTACCAAGCAAATGCCGCAATCGCTACATTACCTTGCGCCCACTGTACGGCTTTGATGTTGAGACGCCTTTTTATTTTTGGTTCAACCCATTAATTCAAGGACACAACGACCACTTTCAATCCCACAACGGTTCAGCTATAAGCTATACATTAGGCCAACATGCTATTAGGTCGCACATAACTGAGCAAGTTCGTTAGACACGAGCCCAAAGATAGAAATTGTCGTACGCCTAGATTTGAAGCTTAAAAGGAAATTTATTAGCGGACGTTGTTCAAAAACCTTTAAATTATAAATACACGCGGTCTTTCGAGCAACAAGCGGCGCATGAACAGGTGAAGCCGCATGGGTTGGCTGCGTATGCAAATTAGCTCAAGTTGTTGATGCTTCAGGATCGTTTATAAAGAAAAGAATTTTCCTGAAAACTTGTGCGAAACTGCGCTGGTAATGACTTGGGCTGTCCATCAGTGGCAAGGATACGCGTGCACCCACACGCATTTTTTATACGAATCCGTCCGAACTCCGTCCGACGCACGGACTGAATTCGTGTTGTCACGCTGGAACATCAAACTTTCTTCCCGATATTTTGTTTGGCTGCAGTCGCGCGATCCTCGACGATCGGCTCGGTTGTGACGTCACAGTTCTGCTTTTCGATTTCGGTTTGCTTGGTGGTTTGGTCGGCGACCTCGGCAGCGGGGCAGGCGGTGCGCCGTCGTTCCCGGTCTTCGGTTTCATTGACGCGGTTCGCGGCGGAGGCGGCGGCGGTGGGAGTTCCCCTTCTACGTCATCGATCACAGGTAGCGGCTTGGAAATCGGTTTCGGTGGTTGCTCGGTCGCATTTCGGTTCACGTAGATAGTCTCCGTGTTGCCGCCATTCAAAGCTGGAGTTACGCCTGTGATTTGGTACATAAAATGATGTCAAACAACTAATTATTTGCTGTAAAATGTCTGTTTGTACGAGCGTATTACACAGTCGGATAGAACAGTGCTCCGCAACTAATGTGCCGCGCAAAAATAATAATATTTTTTAAACCGAGTTTTACCAAATAAATGAAGTTTTGTGTTTGCAAATTACGGTTGTCAGACACTTCGCTAAAATATTATCATATAAAAAGGCGTATACCAGAAGACCATTGTACATATTTGATCCAATGTGCCGTCAGATTTAGTAAGTTTCTAAACGTGCCTTGAGTGAAAAAAGGTTGTCGAGCACTAGGATAGAACATTGTCACTTATCCCCCAAAAATATATAAAAAGTTGACGAAACCAGCCACTGACTGCTTGGTTGGGTCCTTGTGCAAGTTATTTAGAGTATCTCGCCTTAACTGGGTGGTGTATTGTGATGAACTAACATGTAGGGTTCGTCTCAATCATATAAAACACACTGCAATAACCAAAACTTTGAAAACCATACCAGTCAATTTTATGTACACATTGTTGATAAGCAAAAAAAGTCGTCGCGGCTAACCTATTGCCTGTCAAACATAGTTCATGGTTGTTGGCGGAAACCCGACGACGGACATGAGGTAATCCAACGATTGTCAATGTGGTAAGGTTTGGTGCGTTTTCCTAACCACGAGAATAAACATTATTAACATATTTAATACTGTACACATCTACAATCGCAGTCGTATATGTACAGCGGTTACTACTACCGTTGTTATCGGCCGAACTTTTCACCGGCGCTCTCTCTAATATCGGTGGTTTGACGTCATTGCAACTGACGTCATCGTCGGAGGAATCGCTGTTATCACTCTCGTCGTAGCTGGAACTGAAACCAGAATTTCACTTTGTGCAAATCGGCATCGAGACGTTCACACAATCACGAAATATTGAATGGGCTTCGCGGTCTGGTTTTATTCAACTTTGTTTATTACCTATATTTCCTTTTAATAATAAGAGCGTTTTAACGACAATGTTTGGTGGATTTTTGCGTTTTATAATAAATAATTATTTTATTTTTTTTATTCATGTCCCGTCATAAGATAGGATTCGGTTTAATTCAAATAGAATGTTCAAAGGGTAGCCAGTATGATCTTGGATGAGGCACTTAGATAGCTTTGTTTAATTGTAGTAAGCGTACCTAAGGTGCCAGTGCAAGAGACACAAACCAATGTTGCGTCGATCGCGAAGGTGTGTGTGGAACTAGGATTAAATGATTATATTTCATATTGAACAATATCTCACCTATCTCTCTCTTGCCCTCTCTCCGCCCTTTTTTCTTTTTCTCTCCTTTTTCTCCTTCGCTTTGCGCAAAAGCAAACTCCCACGCAAGTAGCAAAAATAAAAATAGCGCCAGCAACGGCCAGCAGAGCCGCCATCATTAGCCGATTGTCGGATTTTGGAGAATCTGAAAGAGGAAAAGTGATCCCGGTTCATAAACTCAATTCATGGTTCCATTTTAACGGTAACCCCTCACAGCGCTTTACGCATTGGTTTAAAAGTTGAAACGAGGTCTTACACGGGATTTCGTGGAAAACAACGGCCAGTACACACTATGTTTACAATACAACAGCGCACAAAAACGTACTGCATCCGATAATAGAACACTACGGTGCATCTTTTTAAAGTAAACATTACAAACCAGCATTCCGCTTTAATTCATTATGTACCTATCTTGCAACCGCAAGGTTGTAGGATCGAAACCAGTCGCTAGTCAGTTAGGTCGTTGAAAAAAGTGCTTAAAAAACGTTAATGTATTCGATGGGTTAATAAGTTGAACGGTATGAACCAATGGACCATATATGTACAAAACACTTTAATAACTCCGCCAAAACGGCGATGGGCATGATGTAACCTGACGATTGTACGTTAGATAACGCCACACGCCCGTTTTTGTATAATAACGGGGAGTTAAATTAGGCAACACGGGTTCAACACGTGATTACTACAAAAAAAACGATTTCATTCGATTTAAACAAATGATACCGACCTTTTTCTTCGCAAAACGGACCACTGAACCCGTCCAAACACTGGCATTGAGGCGGACCAACTGCGGCTTGGTTGGAACAGATGCCTTCGTTTCTACATGGATTCATTGGTTCGCATTGTCCTGTAATATCAACACGCATATTATTATATTTTTGGACGGGTAATACAGCTTCGTGATGGCATATACTGTCGGTTGTGTTCGATAGCAAGGTACCGAGCGAATTTAGCTTGAATCCAGTAGATTAATGGGTTGAAATTAAAGAGTAAGAACACCGAAATCCTATACAACACACATTGCAGTCTGTCAAGCTACCTAAAGGTGGGCGAAAGGTAATCTGAAAATTGTCCGTGTGATAACGCCAGTTACGCTTTCCCATTTACAGAAATAAATCCTTAATAATCTATCCTTTCAGGATGTATCCACATATCACTAGCTTGAAACTAATTTTAAAAATACCGAAGGATTGATATTAAAGTATGCTTTAAAGTCTGAACCGGTTCTAATACGCATCAAGGCAATTTAAGTGACATTAGCATTTTTTTATTCAATCTCTTGTCTCTTCTAACTAAGTCGTGTGTTTTCTCTCTCAAAATAGAAAAATAATTCTTGTGTTACCGAGATCTTGTTAAAACCGATCCAGTATTTTAGTCTGGATCAACCACATTCGGAATAAGCGCTATAGGCAAGTACACTGTATCAATAGACACTGGTTCCCGAGAAAAAAACAAATTCTCTATTTTTTTTATTGTTTTAAGCAAAACTCACGGTCACACTTCCGTCCGCTTCTCAGCCTGTGATTGGCCGATGTGTCACGCATGAATGGTTTGCAGCGACACCTGAAGGAACCTTCCGTGTTTTCACAGATGCCTCTAATGACGTCACAATCGGACAACCTTCCCGGCTGTGAACACTCGTTAACATCTAAAAAAAAGGAAAGCTTCAGGACAGGATATATTTGTATTTATATATTATACCCTTGTGTTTTTAGCCACGCTTAGAAGAGCTAGCATATTCTTTCTTTTAATGAATACGGATTACCACAACATTGTATAACCGATCTCGCGTCACTAGATAGGATATTCAGGTTTTATCTCCGTAGATAGGAAAACGCGGAACTGGAATTACACTGGCAATCAGGATGTCACACAAGTAGTTTTCACTCAGACACTCAGTCGCGTCTAGCATTTACTAAGGTAGATATTTTTTCTTTTATTGACTTAAACATAATAGATGCATAATAGATTTTTTTCACCAAAACAGTTTGTTTCTTCAAATACTTTCATTTTTTTTATTTTTAACAATCCCTACTTACATATTTTATTTTATTGCAAGGCTTCGGTCACAAAGGACCATATACGCAATAAGTTGATCGTATTAACGACAAAACACACATTTGGCTTACCCGATACTCTAACAGTGTCGACTTTGAAGCGCACGGGAGTTCCCCTAATCGGAGAAACAAGACCATCAGAAGCAAGCAGTGTTCGGGTTAACCCGCGTTGTATTGCACGGGCAGTCATCTGAGGACAGACGGTGAATGGTTATTTGGGACGTGATTGTATGAGCAAGATTTTTCACACGTCGAAAAGACCATACCAAATAATAGGGTAATTCATAGTTTATCCCTGTGGACGCAATAGGGTGTTATGTCCGACAGGTTAGTCTGATGGTTTAGTGTGCCGCCTTTCAACCGAAGGTTAAAGGTTCGAAACTGCTCAATGGTTAGCCGCCCGTTTTGTTGGCAAGGCACTTACTTAACGGACATTGCCTGAACCCAGCGGATTAATGGGTTTTACCAAATTGAAGGAACGTGTAAATCATACATAACACACTGCAATAGCTCCGGTAATCCGACGGTGGGCGCGAGCTAATCTGGCGATTGCCCGTGTGATAACCCCCTTGGTTTTCCCATTCACGGGGATAAACATGAATATCCTATCCTATGTGCAATTGTCAGATTACGTCGTGTCTACCGTCGGGTCATTGAAGCTATTGCCCTGTTTTTTTATATGGCTTTTTTATATGACTTAGACGTTGCTACACTATAGTTTCACCGAAAACTCTACTGGGTTTAAACGATGTTTGCAAAGTGACTTACCCAATCACACAACCAACTAACCAAGATGCTGATCCCAACAACCTGTTTAAGCTTGAAACACCCAACAGAAATGACAAGTTTAGTGCATTACACCATTCCTTCTTATAATCTGATATGATGATTGTCCGTGTGATAACACCCCATGCTTAAAATGATTATCCCATCGTATCCTTTAACCAGGTTCAGTTTTGACATGAGATTTCTTTGTTTAAATGTCAAGCAAAAAATAATTAAGTGGCGATAACCATTTGGCGAAGCGACCGTTTCACGTCCCATTCCCAGGAACGCAGACAAATGCATATCCCGTCGTTACCTGCATGTTGAAGAACGTTTGCCGGCGAAATCTAGTGACGTCATCGGACGTGTGTTTTTCGGAGATGATCACGAACGTAACACGAGCGCCCACTGACGGAAGTGCCTCAAGGTGCTGAATTTGAGTTTTGGAAAAACTTGTCACCTCGTTCAGCTGACCGAATACTTGATCCAACTGGTCAAAAAATTACGAACGGAAAATTATGGATAGATTGGTTCAGTAATTTAAAAATAGATATGTTCAAATAATGTTTACAAAATTTAGTTTTGCTAAGCTGATTAATGCGACCAAAGCAGCCGCTGGCTAGTGAGTTAGTTGCGCAGGGCACTTGCCTGAATCCAGTCAATAAATTGGATTGTACAAAAACGGTGGAAACGCCTCAATGATACACTGGAGTAATGGGCCTTCTATGGCCTAAATTCCTGGTCCCGGTGTCTACCGTGGACCCGCCCATACTAATGTAATGTAATGATACACAACACACTTCAATGACTTAATTACCCAACGCTAACCTCAAGGTATCTGATGATTGTTTAGTTTAGTTTTTCAGAGTTTAGTTTAGTTTTCATTTTCACTATGAAAACATGCACCTTCTGTTTATTTGTTGTTGTACATTGTAAAACACCACCATGCCCATTTATAATAAACATAATTATTTTTCTATGTTCAAAAATAAATATAAATGTTCTCCTGTATTACGAAAATTCGACCGATACACTCCCCACTCACCGCAGCTTTTATGAAGCGAGATACGAAGGTGCGTCCTGGACCCACCAGATTCGCAGCAGTGACATTAACTCCAGAAGTTTGCATCGCGTCCAGTGTACCAAGGAACACATAGACGTCTGGAAACAAATTTAATAACTTGACACATATTTCTAAGGAAAACTTTATAAATCTGTGCATAAACTTTAATCATTAGTCGTCAAGCCCGAAGTTTGATTTAGGTTTAAGCCAAAAGTTTACATTTAATCAAGCAGCTTACATATTAGTTGGGTTTGATCCAGTGTTGTATTAGGTGAATCAATCATAAACTGACTCGGTGGTTTTAAAGGTTGTACAAAACTGAAAACTGAAAAAAACGCCTTAATCAATACAATAGATTACACTGCATTAGCTTCAATAATCCAATAGTGGATGAAAGTTATTCTGACGATTTGTTCATTGAAAACCTTCCTTGCAATTTCATATTTAGTGGAAAATATATCCTACACTAACCTATATAAATATCTTTAATAATAAATAAATTTATAGACTAAATCATGTCTAGTATTCTGGTAAGCCATCTGACCATCAGTACGGATGATATACAAGGGACACAGTAAAAGGAGATCTCATAAACTCAACAAGTTTAATCATCAAGCTACACACTACTGGTGTTTCAATACGAGATATTTAAGAAGCAGTTGCAAACTAAGCCACAACACTTAACATCAATTTACAGAGATGCAGGTATTTATTTTATTCTATTAATTAGAACTAAAAGATTACCTATTAAAAGTTAGCATTTTTAGTCAAAATTTATTTATCAGAAAAAGAAAATATTCTTAAATCGTATATTTAGATTGGATAATTTAAAAGGTTAACCTTTACAACACCTTGTAAATTAGCCCTTAACAATAGTTTGCTGAAGTTTATTATCTCAGAATCTTACTTGCACAGTTTGTGTAAGAACAAGTTAAAAATACCTTGGCAAGTTCCATCGATTTTGAGTTGGCCTCTTCTGCACGCGACATCCGCAAGTCCGATCCAGTTGACTGGAGTGTGAGGCAGTTCTGCTGTGGTTGCTACTGTGGTGCTGCGGAATACCAGATATATCACATTATTATAGTGTGGGTGGTATGGCTTAATAGAAGTGTATTAGGACTTCCAGATGAAAGGGAGCGAAAAAAAAAAAGACAAATGTGTCTGAGTTGAGTCGTCTTTTAGTTAACAGGTTGAAGATTTAAAACTGGTCAATAGCTAGTCAGTTGTGTCCTTGGGCAAGTCACTTAAATGAATTTTACCAAAATTGAAATACGTTAATCAGACAACAACACAATGCAATAGCTCCGGAAACCTGACGGTGGTCGCGAGGAAATCTGGGTTTACTATAAGTTATAAGTTTTCCCAGTCATCTTATTTTACACAACACACTGCAATGCCTTTGGTAACCTGTTCATGGGCTTGTGGTTCCATTTTAACAATTTTGGTCAGTTTTTACAGGGGTTCTTAATAGACTTTTAGCAAAAAGTTGACTCCACTAACAAGTAGGGTTGTGTTCTTGAAAAATACACTCAACAGATTTAATAAACTCAGTTGTCCATTCCGTTAAACAAAATGTTAGCTATGTATTCATTTTATTTATCACACTGCAATAGCTTTGGTATCCCAATTGGGCATGTGGTAATGAGAAGATTGGCTATCACGCTCACTGCTTTTTTATCTACAGTGAAAAACATAAGTATCCTCACTTATTTTTGTCTGCATAAAACATCTTTATATTATTAACCATATAATCCGATGGACTTACATCTAACAATCTAGTATCTAAAGGGTTTTGTAACAAATCTAGTAACTAAGGGAAACTGACCCAATGCGATTTCTACAGTGACTACATTAGCTAATAAAAATATTCTCACAATAAGTTCTTTGCCTAACAAAAATATTCTTAGGTATTTTAAGTAAAATGCTAGCTACCTGATTGCCTGTGTAACAATTGGTATCAGGGTAGAACTAAGTGGACGCCCATTCACAACCGGTAGACTGGTATCTGTGAATAAAAATAAAAATTGCATGTTAAAAAATGCATACAGCACGAATACCACTGTTGAGTTTATATCACTCAAGAGAACACTAATACAACTTTATGTGGAAGTTGAGATAAACTCAGATGAACTTTAAGTAATCTGAACTCTATACAACTTCCAGTCGTCGTTCTATCGGTTATTTGTTAGAACTTGAATTTATTTGTGTTAATATAAACATATTTGGCAAGAGCAGTAGACTGCATGAAGTCAAAAGATTGTTTGATCCAAACCAGTTGGAGACAGGTGAGTCGTTAGGCAATGTACTTCAGACATTGCCTTAACCCAGTGGATTAATAAAATGTTCTAACAAACTAAAGAAACATCTCAATCATACACAACAAACTGCGAACGAGTCGATGGAGGTTTTCAATGGTGTAATAATGCATCTTGCGTTTTATAATGTATGAATATTCTATTTAATCCCTTGTCAAAATGACAAGGAAATATAATATTTAAATGGAATCTTAGTTACCATCAATTATATACATTTTTTTTCAACTCAAATAACTAAAAAATATCAAATGCAAACCTATAAATAAATTTGTATTGGTAAACGCAGAAATTATTCAGCTCTCCAGCGCCATTTCGCTGATCAAAATCGGTCGTATACTTCTCTACTTATGTTAATTTTTGACACTGTCGACTTCTTAAGTCAACAGCAGCAGTTAGGATAGGATAGGATATTCATGTTTATCCCCGTGAATGGGAAAAACAAAGGGTGTTAACACACGGGAAATCGTCAGATCACCTCACGCCCACCATCGGGTTACCGGACCTATTGCAGTGTGTTGTATATGATAGACACATTCTCGCATTTTGGTAGAACCCATTAATCCGCTGGGTTTAGGCAATATCCGTAAGGTGCCTTGCCTAAGGACACAACCAATAGCTAGCGACTAGTTTCGTACCTGCAACCTTTCGATTGAAAGGTGACGCACTTAACCTCCAGACTAACCAGCCAGACCACTTTCGGCACTGTCGACTTTTCAAGTCAACAGCAGCAATTAAAGGGTTAATACCTGATTGCACTGGAATCAAAGGTGAATTCGGTTGTGTTGCTGCAGTGGGTGGTGGGGTGGCCACCACCACACAATGCCTGCCAGGTAGCAGGTTGTAGGTGTGGCTTCCGTCGACGGAGTCGGCTCGACAGGCGCATGAGTACCAACCGACGGTGTTCGTACACGAGGCAGTAGCTGAGCAATCGTTTAGCTTCGATTTAGCGCATTCATTTACATCTGTGATTTGAGTTAAACGTCTTTAAAGATGGTAAAAAACTATATGGGTTTATTACATAGCGTACATATCTCAGCTAAAATATATTGGTAGGCCTTGAAAAAGAAGACTATTATGAATAAAAGTCAGAACAACAAAAGTCTTAAACATTTCATTATATACAGTAGTTTTAGTTTTAAGTTTTATCTTTTGTCTTACAACTCTGTACAGTATGCTATATGCTAAGAGTGAAAAATTAACAATAACAGGGGTAACACATTAATTAAAAACAACTGTTCTTAGAAATTAAATAATTGATGTAAATTTTAATTCAATTGCACAGGTAGGACGTAGGATCCTCAGGTGACATATGATGGGATCAAAAACAGATGGTAGTTGGTTGTTTTCTTAGGTAAGACACAGACATTGCCTAAAATTAGCGGATAAAGTTAAATAAACACTGCATCAATGTCCCCTCTAACAGACTGCAATAGATTCGGTGACATGACTGTGGGCAGGTGGCTACCTGATAATTACTTTATAAGCTTTCCCAAGATATAAGTCTTTCTTTTTTTATGCATTTTTATACTCCTGGGGAAAAATATGTTTTTACGACCCTAGGGAAAAGAACCACTCCTGTCATATTAGACACTGATAACACATAGCTGGCCTAGAAGATGCAAGCATACAGTTGTCCCAAAGTTACTATAAGATAAATGTCTTCAAAAGCTACCTTCAATGGACATGAACACGGTCGGATACTGTCGTCCTGCACTGACAGATCCTTCAAAGTAGGCGTTCCTTAAATCCTCCAAACTAGCAGTGCTGGAGCTTGCCAGGTAGAATATTGTGGACGATATTATACCTGAAAGTAATTATATTATTTGATACTGTAAGTTTATACTTTTTAATAGAAATGCAATAAAACCTTAAATACTCTAGAGTTTGATTACATAAGTTGTGAAGGACATCTGTCTAAAACATGTAAAATTGTATGTGAAAGATAATCTTATGATCATACATGTTCTGCATAAAGCTAACTACCAAAGCTGTTACAGCAGTCTTTATTTGCTATTATTAAAACCAGGTCTTGTTTTCAACCAGTGATTGCCTCGTAGATGCGTGTCTTTCAATAGAATGTTTTATATAAACCATGATAACCATTTGACCACACAAATGTTTTCCCAAGGGGAATTCTACCCTTAATACTTTGCAATGGTTTAAAACAACATCTGCTTGATTTATACGGCTCCAAATTGTAAGAAGAATTGTCAAGAATAATTCAGGATACTTGGTCAATATATAGTCCATTAAGTGCTATGGAATTGTTGCATTGAGCTAATATAAACTTTACGGTTTTAAATCTAGTCTGATATTTCAACAATACGTGGCAGGTCTGAACACGCATTTCTCAAAACAATATTGATTACTGGGATCTGATAAGGATATATATTTTTTTGGAAAAAGATGTTAGTGCATCAGATTGGTCCCAGGATAGGATATTCAAGTTTATCTCCGTGAATGGAAAAACCAAGGGGATTAACACAAGGGCAATCGTCAGATCACCTCACACCCATCGTCGGGTCCAGGAGCTATTTTAGTGTAATGTATATGATAGACATGTTCCCTTAATTTGGTAGAACCCATTGATCCCCTGAGTTCAGGTAATGTGCGTAAAGTGCCTTACTCAAGGACACAACCGACTAGCTAGCGACCAGTTTCGCACCTGCAACCTTTCGATTGAAAGGCCACGCATTTAACGGTCCTGCCATGTTACCAACCTTACTAACATAAAGTACATAGAAATACACTCATAAGGCTTTCAAAACACCATAATTTTTTTCAGATTCACACGCCAATGTGTCCCAAACTAATTCTAATTTATTAAACACATTTTGTGCTTAATATCAATATAACCCACAAACCAGTATCTGGGATTGCAGCGAACGTGGCATCCTGAGAAGATCTTCCAAACTTTAGGGATGGGAATGCAGTGAGCACAGGGGTGCTTGTGAACGTGTCAGATAGCTAATGATAAAATTAGAAGATGTGAAAATGTGTCTAGTAAATGGTGCACATGGAGGCAAGGGTGTTACTTTTAAAAGTATGATGATTATGGCCAAATGCAGATAAGGATAAAAAAAGAAAGGTTGTCCTTTATTTATACTAACAGTGACAAAACTGGTTAAACAATGGATACAGTTCCGATTTTTAATTTAAAAGTCCATATTACTTGTTCTGCTAGTGTCCAGGATTAAGCATGAATATCATAAGCAATTTCCAATACTCAACATGTAGCTTAATAGCTCTGAACACCCAACTGTAGGTATTACAGCTGGAAAATATGGTAGCATAGCAGTACTAAGCAAAAGTTACTGTCAAAGCTTACGAAGTTGGATATTGATGCTTTCAACTGAGATTTCAAATGGTTTGTGTTCAAATTATCAGAGGATAAGGTCGGGAATCGAAGAAAAATCCGGAATGATTTTACACCTGGAATAAAAGAGAAAATTTTCCGATTTACTTTCATTAAAAGTGTGATATAATGGCACAAAAAAAATTGGTTTAAAATAGCATTCTTGTATTTGCAGGATTTAACGCATAAATAATAAATATGTTTATATCACCAAGTGGGTTAAATCTTCGTATATCACCTTACAACCAAACATTACACAGATTTTATAAAAAGTGAACTCTGTTTCATCTGAAGTTTTGCTTTTTAAACAAAAAGGTCTAAAAAACAACATTTTATAAAAAAAGATTTACAAATACTAACTAATTCTGACTTCAATGGGTGGGCCAAACGAGGTATGCGCATCGCGTGAATCTTTCCACTTTTCAGCGACGCGAACCAAGTACAAGACATTGGCTCGCAAACCTGATATAATGAGACTGCTAACCGTAGAAGCAACTGTACGTCGTTCCCACCTTGTAAAGCCTGGTGAAGAGGGAAATGTTTTAACAAGAATAACGGCGATTCCTGTAATACAATTTTTTTTAATCCTGTGGGTGAACAGTGACGGGTCATTATATGTCCATGTTTATTCCCATAATTATATTTATGTTATATACATTCATGTTAAAACAGTTCTTCGCAACTAGTGTGCCACACCACTCTACTGTGCCGCAAGACAATGCTAGGTGTGGTGCGAGAAAACCATACTTTTTTAAACACAGCGAGAAAATCATACTTTTTTTTACAAATTTGAATATTTCGGCTATTACATATTTTTCTAATATAGTATTAAATGTATATAGCTTGACAGAACATTGTATTATTTGTATAATTTTGAATTCTTGAAACATTGTATAATTTTGACCTCAAATGTGCCGTCAAATTTAGTAAGTTTTTAAATGAGCCTTGAGTAAAATAAGGTTGCGGAGCACTGTTTTAAAAATCATCATATTTTATCTGAGTAAAAGTGAATTTGTTATTCATATATTAAATATATTATCCTGTGGATGGAAAATCACACATGCATCATGCATCACCCAGTGCGTTACAGAGGTTATTACAGTGTAATATTTAGTTACTTTTTTTT
>CH000023.1:222821-232925 GCA_000149265.1 Ciona savignyi | reverse complement strand
ATGCTTTTACTAAGTAAGCTAACTGGTCAGACATATCTACACAGTTTAGAATGGGCTGAAAGGTTAGGACTTGGTTCATCTATGAAGCTATAAGTTTGGCCAAGCATAGGGATATCCTTATCTTGTTTTTGAGATAAGCACTTAATTTCAAATTACTACAATCAAAAAATTATTCCGAATCATTGACCATTTGAATTTAATTCGAAATTTCATTCTAGAATATACATCCTTTGCTAAATGTTAGGTCTCAGTTAATCTATGAAGATGTGAGTTGAGTTCAGCATGAGGTCTTAATCTTAGCTATTGTGTAACCATTTTACCTTTAACTTTATATTGAAAGACATAGTCAAGATCACTAGTTCTTCTTCCACTTTGAGGAGGGGATGTTCTGGACCACGTCAGCTTTAGTTTAGTGGGGGTGACCGCCACCCCATCTATGTACACATTAGGTAGGGGTACTGTAGTAGTGGGGGGCTCAGTTGGGGTGGTTCTGTTGTATACATCGGTGCTGGGGTTGCTAGATGGAGCTGGAGTTGTCATCATATCTAGAGAAAAATTTCAATTTTTAAGAAATTTTATAATTTCATAATTTTAATATTACATATAAAAATATTTTATAGCACTATTTAAGCTCTCTTGATAGCAGGAACTATTTTCCATTGTATAAAGCAAGATACCGAATTTAAATATTTCTGTTTTAAGTGACGCCCATACCGTTATATTTAACTTTATTACCTATTCACAATTTTGCCAGAATTAAAAATAGTTCCAAATTTAATGAATTTTTGTCCACTTTCTATTCTCTGAGCTGTTAATGGTTTATTTAAAAAGCTGTTTAATAAAAAAATATTTAAAACATTTATGTTTTTAAATAAAATTTTTTCTTCGAAAAAGGAAAAGTTTTCAAAAAAGAAAAATTTGTAAACGTTTTGGTTTTTAAATATATATTTTCATAAGCTTCCAAAACAGGAAATTATTCAAAACTTTTTGTTTTTGAATATTTTTTTCCAAAGTTTCCAAAAAAGAGAACATTTCAGTACCTTCATCTATGCAGATCCGCCCAGGTGGAAAATTCCTCCTATTACTCCAATCCTCGTATTCAGCATTGCACTCACAGTTAAACCCCGATTCCACATTGGTGCAAATAGCGTGCGGGGAACAGTCGTCAAATCCAGTCGCACATTCGTCAAAATCTGCATAAGATCGGTACTTAGTTTAAGGTAAGAAGTACAGTAGTAAAGAATAACTCAGTAGTTTAAGTTCAAAATAACTCATAGAGGTTTTGGGGCGAATCTGTGGCTGGGAGTTTGGGAAATAAAAATTAGTAACTAGATTATCACTTTTTCTCTTTGGCAACATGATATTAAGGTGTTTTGACCTTTTAAAACACCTTAGATTTTATAAATTACTTTTTTGTCTCTTTTTGAAAATATCACTTTGCCGTAAAATTTCTCTTTGTTTTTTTTTGCAAATCACTTTTTGTCCTTGCCCGGCAGGAATGTTGCTTAAAACCTAGTATAACTTTAGCAGCACAAAATCATGCACTGATTTTTTTGTATTAATTATAACTACTATAAAAATTGATTAATTCAATAAAACACAAAATGGTGTGGAAGTTAAAAAAGTTTTATTTTCCATAAAAAATATATATATATCTAGAAAGTACCTTTGATTTCCACAGCATCAAAATCCACACCAAGTGACATCTCAAATATTGCGTTGTGTCTGAATGCTTGCTCTATTTGGTTAGGTACTACTGGAGACCTCGGTTTAAACAATAAATGGGCTATCCTGGAAAAGCAAAATGGAAATAAACAACACAAAAATCCTCAAAAATAAAAATTTAAACTCACGCGTAGGTTCGGTCCAAGATTCCTGGTGTCAGAGTGATGTTGCCGGTTGAAATGTATTGCTGGATCTTGTTCCCCATCACTCTGCTAACCTGAGAATGAAATGCTACTTAAATAACTTGACGAAAGAAACAGAACAAAGAAACAAATGCACAGTATTAGCCAATATACTTGGCCAACTTATATAAGCAGCTTTAGTGTAACGGTAAAACATTTGTAAATATTCGATTAATTACAATAAATCCTACAATATATAAAAACAATAAATCCTTTATTGTACAATAATTTGGCTACAATAAATCTTCATTGTAATTACTTTCAGTTACAAGTGCTACTTCTTAGAGAAATTATTTTACCCACCAGGTTCCTTACACTTTCTGTCACCCTCATCGTAGCTGCATGATTCGGATTTTCAAAATCCGTCACATAAAGTACTCGGGTCAGGTTAAGCTTCAGCACAAATATCAAGTAACCTAAACAAAAATGCATTTAGAATATTAAATTTTTGTGACCAATTTAGTCTTAATCTTATTTCTGTGTCTAAACTAAAACTTGATATAGATTTAGCTTTTAATATTTTTGCAGCATTATTATTAATATTTTTGCAGCATTTCCTTCTTTTTACCACATCGTTTAATGTCAGTTTAAAAATTTTTTATATTAAATTTAGACTATTGTTTATTGAGATTACAGAAAAAAACACTTTAACCAGTAAAGGCTGTATATCTTTTTAAAGAAATATTATAAACATTATGCACTGTATACAAAATGAACGTAATATTACCGACCTGATAGAAAAAAAGCAACAAAACATCGCATTTTAATATCACATAAAAATTATAATTAGGTACTGCTGTTTGGTCAACTATTATTTTAGAACATACTTTTATAGATGTATCCTATTTCAACCTGAAAACTTTGTATTTATAAACAAGCAAAATAAAAAAAAAATTTAAAAAAATGTTAAACCATATTTTATAACAGCACTCTTATGCATTATCTCATCATAAAGATAAAGAAGTATATTGTTCTATCCCAAGAATTCACCGCCAAGATCTAATTTGTTTCGTCAAATAAAATTTTAATTTTTATCACAAAAAAACTTTACTTGTTTCCAGCGAAACCCACGCTGTGTATTTCCCAACTGCTGCTGTGTTTGCGGCTGCTACTCGGAACTCGTATGCTGAGTTTGAAAGTAGATCGGTCACTCTCACGGTCATCGCGAAGTTGTTTTCGTAGAATGGAACACCGTCTTCGATGGGAAATCTTGTTGCTGTTGCAAAAGATGAAACTATTATATTTTGTATTTAATATTTTGTGCGAATATTATATGTACCCTTGGTGAAGGCAATTATGCATTCTTTGGAAAGTCATCTAGAACGTTGCCTGAATTCAAGGATTTTAAAAGTTAAACATAAACTCTGGCAATTACTGCAGAAGCGTTTAAACAATTATTGCATTGTTATAGCTCTGTTAATGGAACTCTGAACATAAAGTAATATAAGGATTTCCCATGTTATTTTTCACCCTTAATGTCAAATGTATGTCAGATGTATCAAACTATAACCAAACAATGCTAAATAATACAAAATCATATTCTAACCAAAAAATTATTTAAAAAAGAGGGGCATATCCCATACATCTCCAAAAAAATTAAATTTGGATATCCAAACATCTAATATTTCATAAGAGGTAGGTCGGCAAAATAAACACATTTTGTAGTAAGAAAATCGTTGATTGTAACTTTGATATACATATGTTTGCACAGCCTTGCTTTAGCAACCCAAAAATATGTTATGTACGGTAATAGAAATTTTGATACACAAAACAGTGGCAAATACTGACTCGTATTTGATTCCGGATCGCTTATCCTCCGAGACTGAACCATGAAAAAGAAACGAAGCTCTCTTTGTCTCATCATAGGCGGGATTGTCCACGTAAGAAGCGCCGTTCGTGGATCGCTCAGTGCGGCACGGAAGCTTTGAGGCTCATCGAATGCTGTTGTGGATGATGGAATGGATTGGAAAAGTTATACACCGGTTACTTTGCACACACTGGCATAAATGAAGTTCAGTTGTGTTTATCCCAAGAGTTGACTACTTATTCCTCCAATCTTTACAGCAATAGAATACAATATGAATAATAATAATAAAAATAAAACAATGTAAATATTCAATAAAAATGACATCAGCATGTTTTATGACATCCCAAGAGCCAAGAGCTGTTAAACATCCCAAGAGCTATTGATACTTGGGTTGACTACTTATTCCTCTAAACTTTACAGCAATAGAATAAAATATGAATAAAAACAATAAAAACACAATATAAATATTCAATAAAAATGACATCAGCATATTTTATGGTTAAAAAGTAAAAAAACAGAAGTGTAGAAATTTGTTTGAAAAATTTAAATTTTTCTAATATTCCGTTACTAAATCATCCTAAAAATATTAAAAATCGATAAAAAAGGACAAAGTATAAAAACAATACCCAAACAACGTCGGCCAGGTAGAAGGAGATAATCCGAACTCACATCCACCGTCCTAAATGGGCAACTGCATTCAAATGTTCCTATGGTGTTGGAACAGGGGTTTCCCCTGCAGTCCGCTAATTGGTTCCTACATTCATCTATATCTGTTGAAACATTGCAATGGTTGGTTTATTGGTTGTGATAGGATAGGAAAGGATATTCATGTTTATCCCCGTGAATGGGAAAACCAAGGGGAGCAATCGTCAGATCACCGTCCTCCCACCTTAGGGTTACCGGAGCAATTTCAGTGTGTTGTGTATGACAGACACATTCCTTCAATTTGGTAGAACCCACTAATCCGCTGGGTTCAGGCAATGTCCATTAAGTGTCTGGCCCAGGGACACAGCCGACTCGCTAGCGACCAGTTTTAAACCTACAGCCTTTCGGTTGAAAGGCATCGCACTAAACCGCCAGACTAACCGGTCGGACTGATTGAACAAAGAAAAAAGGTTGTGGAATCGAAACCAGTCACTAAGTAGTCAGTTGTATTCCTTGGCAGGGCACTAGACTAGGTAAATATTGCCTGAACCCAGTAGTTTAGGTATTAATAATAACTAAAACAAAGTCTCAGTTATATTTAACACACTGAAAAAGATGCTATTTTTTTAACCAATACAGAAAACTTAAAGGGAAATTAATTTTTTAGATCTAAAAGTTGCAACTTTATTTTGATATGTTTTAACCGTTGTAGTTTTTTAATAGTTTAGTTTCCTTTTTTAATAATAATAACATATCTCTAATTAGCAAAACAAAACAAAAATGATAGTAAAGGGTTATCTGAGTTTGATTATGTGGTCTTTCACAGTTTTTACAGTTAAGTGTAGCTGAATCAGAAACGAGTCACCACAAACACACAGTTTATTAGACTGTGGATCACAACCCTATGTTCTTACATTGATTGTTTTCATAAACATACAATTTATTGATAAAGGAATGAGTTACAACAGACTAATGCAAAATCTACATCTATCATTCTTGTGAATAACACTATAACACATGTATGGAGATAGAGACACTTTAAAATCCCACATAAATGTTCGTACGTACCAGTAACTTGTATGGATTCATAATTCACAGTCCCCAGAGGCATCAGTTCACTGAGACGAGTGTAAAACAAGAGTTTAATTTCACTCTGCAGAGTAGCTGGTGCAGTCTCTTCTGATTCTTAAAAGAAAAAGCAGTTAAGGGATTGGCAAGAAGGGTAAATAGAGAAAAAAAGGGAATGACATATAGAGAGGGAAGAATGGGAGGATATAATGTTGTTGAAGTTTCCTTAGTTATTAAAATGTCTGAATGCATAAGATGACTGTCAGCCAAGAGGTGGTAGGATAAAAATTTGCAGCTTGTAAGTCTGATATACTCTTGGGCAAGACATTTTTGTTTTAATCCAGTCTATTACTGGGTAAAACTGTTTTAATGTTTTCACTTTTCACTGCACGTAACTCTTTGCAATAGTTCTAATGTAGACACGAGGTAATCTTATAGCAACTTTTTGTAATTATGTGGATAAAGTAATGGTTGTCTGTGTTACAAAGCCTCTATTGTTGGTAGATGCCAAAGGCAAATTAAAAAGCTTTACCAACAAATATAACTTAGTTAATTAGTTCAGGCATAAAACAATTCGTTTAACAAATTCACAAAACAAGCTGGCCTACCCTGTGGCTGCAGGTAGAGGATGACTTGGAATCTAATTTGACCTTGTCCCGTAATATCAGATGTGTCAACTTCAACGTCTGTTACAAGCTGAGCAGTTGATGACAGAACGTCTTTCACCTAAAAATATCAAAGGAAACAATAATTTAAAACTGTGAGATTTTAAGTATAATATCTATCTGTAATAGGGATAAAATGGTCACCCATATATGCATTTTTTATACATCACTTAATATGATTTTTTTTTAAAAGAAAAAAACAAAAATGGCATGCACTACACTTATCTCACACTGTTTGCATCACACATGTGCCTAAACTACGCAAGCTTTCCGTTAATTAATCAAACAGTTTGCATATATTACATGTAGGTTGTAAAACAAACGGACAACTCACATAAGTAGTGACATTGGTGTGCACATCATTCTGGATAGCTTGGTAGTTGTGAACAGTTCGGTTCAAATTTAAATCGAAGATCAACTTGTACAAGCTGGACACTAAAATAAAGAGATCTATTAGGAAATAGCAGAGGAATTATAAGGAAATTGGACTGTGTTGAACTCAAATTTGAGTGTCAATCTAATTTTTTGTGTAGCTAAATAAACAGTTTCAAGGTGTAATAAACACTTTTAAATAAATGGTTATATTGTGGAGTGATAAAGTATCATTCTAAATAAGAATGTTTTTCTGCCTTAAAACCCAGGCATTTCCCCGAACTATTAAAAACACAGGCATTTTCTTAGAACGAAACTAGTCGCTAGCTAGTCGGTTGTGTCCTTGGGCAAGGCACCTTACAGACATTTCCTGAACCCAGCGGATTAATGAGTTCTACCAAATTAAAGGAACATGTCTATTATACACAACACATTGCAATAGCTCCGGTAACCCGACGGTGGGCGCGAGGTGATCTGACGATTGCCCGTGAGTTAACTCCCTTGGTTTTCCCATCCCCATAATTAAACATGAATATCCTATCCTATAAACCCATCGTCACAACAACTCCATACCAGTACGAGCTTGCACCCATGGTGACCATCGTCCTCTCGCTTGATTGGTGATCGCTCGAGCACGAAATTGATGCATTTGGTAACGTGGCAAATTGTGTAACGTGTATTCAATGAAGAAATCAACCCTGAAATAGAATTTTTTTTTATGAATTTTTTCTTTTTTTTTCTTTTTTGATTTATGTTTAAATCATTTAGTGCAATGGCGAAATAAAAATAAAGTGCAAACTCTACATCTAATCGTGTTTGTTTGTGAGATTGTCACCTAATGGGCTCCACCACAATAAATGATTTACGGGGCTTGGTCCGGCATTTAGCTTATCTTTAACATTGATTGGAATTATGCAGGTGTTGTTTTAACACTGGCAATCATGGGATTACCCTTGGACACAGTTGGCTTACCTTAGCTTTTGTAATGTGTCAATATGCTAGAAAAATTCCTACAATTTTGTTTAACCAACAAATTCAATATGTTCAGGGTAGTTTTTAATTACAAAAATAGCATCCACATTCTATTTTATAAAAAGGGTGCATTGCCCAAAAACTTTGAACTAAGAACATTGCTGCTACCCAAATAAAGCTAAAGTGTAGAGGACTGTGCATCGGGTAAAGGGTAACTCTTAAAGTCTTATCTGGCTAATTTGTAAAAATATCAAACAAAAATCAAGCAGTTAATGTGGGCCGTTGGAATAGAATTCTTCCACTGTAGGTTAAGATATGCTGTTTTTTTCTGATCAGTGAATCGTTATTATTAAATGAACATTTCTGTTAATATGGTGTGTAAATTTAAAAAATAACATGCTTGATTCACTACATAGTGGAACTAGAATGTGGATATTAGTTATGATTATGCATATATCCATGGATAAATTCTTCACTAAGGATTTACCATTCATTAAGCATATCCATCAATTGAATTACTTACTGGTGTATATCCACTGTTCTGGCTGGTTGCACGACACCAGATATGGTTTGCCATTCTAGTTGGTACTTTATTATATTCCCAAAATTTGAGTCTGGTTCGCCGAACTCCACAATCACTGTTGTGGGGTTGACCACATCTACTATCATGTCAAGCGGCTGATCTGTGTTGAAGGTTCATGGGAATGAGAAATAAATCTAAGTTATTAAAGATGTAAATGTATACAGTTAAATCTCAGGTATGTAAGCCATGCTTGTTTATGTCCAATTACAAAAAACGAATAGCCAGTAACTGGTTTTAACCCAACCACCTTTTAACTGAAATGGCAAACGCTCTAACCAGTTAGCAGCTCATATTAAAGTTTAATAAGAACAAAGAAAAACAAAGATAAATCTGATTTAAAATGTAAATGTGTATATCAAAAGACACAAATGACTAGTCAACAGAGAGTTTTTATCACAAATTTTCAAATGATGGCTGACGGTCTAGACGACTAAGCTAACAGACATAAAGTACACAATAAATTTTGGGTAAAGGTAAAATTCTTGGCAGCAGTGGTAAATTTTAAAATTAATTACAAGACATCATAATAAGCGGTAATACTTTGCATATTTTGTTGAGGATATCGTAATGGTATAGAATATTTCAAGTTAAACTGTTTGACTTGTCTCAATCACTTTATGTCTTAACAACACTCAAAATTAATTTGTCCATGATCACAACTACAAAAACACAAGCGATCTGGCACATCATTTGTTTCTTATTTTAGGCTGACACACAATATATATATATATATATATATGTTATGCTTAGTTCACTCACTATAAAAAAACAAAGACCTGATCACAAGTTAAAAGCATGTCTGAGGATACATGATTAAGTTTTATAATTTATACATTACGGTAGCCCTAATCACAAAAACGTAAAAACCACTGTAGTATATTGATGGTGCTCTATAAACAGTATTATAAAATAAAACTCACCAGTATTTGGCTCACATTGGTGACCGGGCAATCTGTGGCCGCTGACCCCAGTGTCTATGAAATCACTCATGCATGAACAGCTGTATCGACCAATCATATCATGGCATGTGGCAGAAGGGTGGCATTGATCGAATGAGGTCCCACAAAATTTAACATCTGAAGAAAAACATTACATATAAAATATGACACCACATACTAGTACTAATTATTATCATTGGGAATGGTGGTTAAAAATTGACTGCAGAACAACAGACCACATGTAACCAAAGTCAAGTTGTCGATGCTGTTTTGGTGAGTGTGGTTAGTTAGAACTGGGGTGGTGACAAAGCAATATTAATTGTAAGTAGTTTTAAAGAAAGCACAAGTATGTATTTATGCCTACATACACTATACTGTTGGTACTACAGATTTATCAAGCTTAAAGCTATAATGGGTAAAAATTGTGGGTGACAGTTATAAAAATATATACTTAAACACCTTACCATAAATAACAAGAGTCCTGGCATAATTCAACAATTGTCTTGCCCTGTTTCTTCTCATAATGACCGAGATATCAGAACGTGTGATACTTACACCGATGTCAAAGTATAAATGATAGAATACCTGTGTTCGTAAATTAGTTATGCAAGTTAAAGTAAATCTGATGTCTTGTATATTAAGAATATTTGAACATTCAATATTCAGTTATCATTTTTGTGAACATTTTTACAATATACTGCAGTGTACAAATGTGTCAACCTGAATAATAAATTTGATCTGACTATAATTCTAAATCTATAAATATAAGAAATCGTAGGTGTAAAGTCCAATTTTTGAACGATATGTATAAAGATTTAGCAAGGGTAAAAAAGCAACTTTTATTGTTGTTCCATGTCAATCAAGACAATATATTGTCACATAATAAGTGTAAGGTGGATTACCCACAGACTCAATGTGCTATGCAGTGGTTAGCGTGGGGAGCAATAAGCCAATATAAAACCTAAATTCATATAAACATGGAACCTGTTTAAAACGGTAGTTTTCTATAGCTCTGTAAGAATCACTTGCCATGTTAAGGAAGCATGGTAAAAACCTGTCATGTGCTTTTTAATTGTATACTTACACACCACACATAGGCCTAACATTTGCCAAATATTTTAATAGGTCTGGTAACCTGACTACAGGA
>CH000023.1:183504-218895 GCA_000149265.1 Ciona savignyi | reverse complement strand
ATATAATCCAAAAAGTTTTGTTTGGCCTCAGAACTTACCGTGCCTTTAAAAACAAACTGGCTTAACCCGACTAGGGGTATCCTGAGATTGATAGCTAACAACATAAGTTTTCTCTTTCCAGGTAAAACCACACGTAATATCTAAATACAAAAAACTCATCCAACACAAATGTTTACCTTCAATCCCACCAATAGCACAATATATTGTAAGAAGTAAAAAAACGAACATCTTGATAATTTTCTGAAGGAATTTTACATAACTTGCTGCTTTGAAAATGATACTAATTCCTGGTGTGAAAAGTCGAAACCTACAATACAAACTGTGTTATATGTATTCTGACTAATTCGTTAAAAAACTTAAATCAATACACTAAGTCTTCTATAAATGAGAGGAAAGGTAATGGAATACTGTAATCATTACTGCATTACACCTGAAGAGATCTTCTTGGACACTTATTTACATTTCAAGCTACCCTATACGTTATTTAGCACTAGAATAGTAGGATTTACTGTTATTGTTCACGGAGAACCGAACAGGCGAGTGACACGACTGGTGGAAGTATACTTTGCCCCAGGCAGAAACTATCACCGAATCGCGTAATGAGTTTACACATAAAACGCACTGTTTCTTTTTATTGCACTGTCAATATTTAGCAACAAATCAGATGCTTATTTTAAAAAATCCTATTAAGAGTCCAAGTACATAAGACAAAAGTATAAACTTATTATGGCATATAATATAGTATTATAGTGACATGTTACCCCATTTATACAGTATGTAAAACTTACCGTATACATTAATATAAAGGTTTCTTTAAAACATGTAAGTTTCCAAATTTAGTTTGATGTACTTGATTCTACTGTCGATACCGTTATTAAAGGCACCAACAATATTTATCCCAAAATTTCATTGTATCAAGAATCGCTGATTGAGCAATTAGCAAATGCAGTATGTGGTTAATACGAACTGTGTCCCGATAGTGTTTGTGCAATAATAAGTTTCATAAACTGTAGGTTCAATGGTTACTTGTGAACATCGAGCTGATTACTGGGTTGTATTTAAACAGAAAGAACGATTCAAGTATAACAACACACTGCAATAGCTCCAAATGATTGTCGGAACACTGATAGTAAGTCTGGATCATCAGTTCCATTTAGCATCTATTGAATGCTTGCCATCAGCACAGAAGTTTCTACATCTATAAATTACTAGTATTTAAACATTACTGAAGTTGCTGTCGTTTGTGGCGTAAAATGTCAACAGGAAAACCAGATTCTGCTCCAAATAAATATTGTACCACCACATAAATGACAATTTTATTGAAGATGTCATATTTTACCGTTTTTAGGTAAGTCCACGTAAAGGATGGGATATGATAGGATATTCATGTTTATACCCATGGAAGGGAAAACCAAGGGGGTTAACTCACGAGCAATCGTCAGATCACCTAGCGCCCAATGTCGGATTACCGGAGCTATTTCAGTGTGTTGTATATGATAGAGACGTTCTTTTATTTAAAGACAACCAAACTCAAATCGCGACCGGTCTACGTCACATTGCATTTTACCTGGACTCATCTAAATCAGAATAACCTTTGGAAATATTATCTAACTCGAGCAAACTGAACTATAAAACTTAACTGTGGGTGGATATCCCGAGCATGGGTTTTGCATAATTCTAAAAATCAAAATTTCTAATCGGCATACTTTGTTACGGCAAAACAGGACTTACTGATTGAAATCATCAGGCATATAAGCTAACGTCGCTTATATTGGTAAAAATATACTAACACAACGTTGACACTTGTGTCTATTAGTCGTATAAGTAAAGTATGACTAGCATGACATAGATAAGCTAATGTACGATAGTCGATAATCATTTAAAAACAGACATATGGAACAAGCTACCACGCTGCGTTCGATACTGCGCTCGGTAATAAAGATAGTTTTTTGCCTAACCGCAGATATTTAACGTCAGTCCTGTTGGTTAATCAAGTTGACTAAACTCCTTTGTGAACGCAAGTTTGTTTAGCTATAGTTGGTATATAAGTGTTATGTGTGTTGCATTTAGGAATTTTAATTCGTCTTTGATTGCAAAACGATAGTTAAATTGTGAGTATTGTGACATATCTTAACGCAAAAACACACCCCATATTTATTGTACACGTTGAGAAATTTGAACGTATATATCTTCCCGTCAGACGGGCCTATAACCACAGTAATGACGCTTATATATGGACAACCAAAATTACCTAAAAACGGTAAGTTCAGTCTGAAGTAAATACTAAGCTTAATTTTTATAGATGGTGTATATCCAATTAATATATCTCTGCGGTACCCGCCGAATCGTGGTATTTAAATTAGTATTTTTTCTGAGTAACAATGGTGGTGATTCCTCAATGTTTGTACGATTGGAATCAGCATGTGCTGGGCTGCTCGCTGGTGTTCTCGTTAAACTGTGACGTTTTGTAACAGAAGAGCAGAGCTTTGTGAAATAAAAGGGTTGATTTTACATTTCCTAGCAGTTTTGTTGGAAAAAAGTTCCCGATATATATATGGTTTTCGAACTCGAAATTTTTAACAAAACTGAAGACTAGAGGGTGTTGAGATTAGGTTGCAGATCCAAGCTTTAATTTTAAGTTGTGAATAAAATCTAACACTTCCTGTGGAACGCTTTGAGAGCCTATTTTGTAAGGTCCGTTTGGAGAGATAGGAAGAAAGACATCTTCTAAAGTGTAGCATGGGTCAGTTTGTTTAAAACTTAACTTCCAGTAAATAATTATGTGGATTGTGTGTGTGTATGCTAACTATTAATTAATAAAAAAAATAGTCGTCAGTTTATTGATGTTTAGCTTCATGCATGTTTTTTATTGAAGCCTGTCAGTAAAGCCAATCTATTGAGTATAGCGATTCTTTCATTATTATTTTATAATTTAAAGACTGAATTTTAAATTTGTTTTTTTTGTTTAGTCACCCTTGGTGAATATTGCAGTCTGTGATTATATCTCTTTGACTCAGCTATCAGCATAATCTTTGATCAGCGCATAAATACAAATGCGTATTAAAATTTAAATAGGGGTTTTCCGCAAGCCTCCTTGGTTTTTTAATTCTATTTGAGTAATGAAAGGCCGCATCGTTCATTAGTGCGATTTCAAAGACGTTTAAAAATTGTGGGAATTAAAAAAACGGGAGATATAGTGAACAGTCTTGCGAAAATACGCCAAAGGGGCAACTTGTCATGCTTATACTACAGTGCACCTGCTTTGCGTTCCAACTATTAGTTTCCATTACAAAATGAGAAATACAGATCGCGTTAAAAATCGATAGTATTTCTAGGAGGGAAATAAACGACATGTCGTCTTTGAAATCTCTATTCGGTGGATGATGCAGTTTCTCACTTAAGGCGGAAACGAACTACCAGATAAAGAAGATGATATCAAATGCTCAGGGGAGTTGTGAGAATTGGAAAACCACCTCTTTAAAAATTTATACATTTTGGTGATTACGCGCCTAGGAAAGTTTACTCTGATAATTTTCAAAAAGGTATAATTATGGGGTACAATATTTACAAACAAACCAAAATAAAGCAAAAAATTTAAATATTAACCGCATGTAACTGAACATGCTAAATTTAAAATTCCGCCCCAAATTTTAATACAAATCGCAAAGACTCCAATTAGGTCCCAATCATAAAAAAATTCAAATAATCTTACAAGTAAGTTTCCCGATTAATGCAAATATAACACAAAATACCATATCACAGACAAATCAAAATGTGTTTTAACGATAACTGTGTGCGTCAATTACAAGTAATTAGTTTATTTTCAAACGTTAGTTACCACAGGTAACTAGATGTAAGCTAGTTTCTTATGCTAGACTCGTTTTCTGGACACAAAACCTGTAGTAAGAAAATTAATTATACGTTTCCTTTAGTTTTGCACGAATGTAAAGTTCAATTCTGGGTTATGGTTTAAGAGCGGGATTGGGTGAGATTGAATGTAAAGTTAAATTCTAGGTTATGGTTTTAGGGTGGGATTGGGTAAGATTGAACGATCAGATGTCTGAGTTACAGTCCTGAGCCGTCAGACTAGCGCTCCGCGGCGCCGCCGTTTGGTCGTACACGAACGCAAATTTGTCCGCATGCTAAAGACAAGCGCAATAGTCGATCTTGTTGATCTTGGGCGCTTTTTCAAGACCGTTATTGCATATAATTGGTATATCCATAGGCCGCGTTATAATTCGACCAAACGACTGTACTGCTGCACGCGTACGTGACGTGGTTGTGCTCGGCACTGCCAGCCAAATGTTATTTTCCACTGCAAATGACAAATACAAGTCAAGGTAAAATATATCTATAATTGTTCTAAGCCAGGGGTAATCAGCATTTTAACCGTGAAGTCACGTCTTCAAAATTATTTTCTGTAAACGACGCAGTTAAATGATCTCCAGCTCAAAACCCAACCCGGTAAAAAAAATCTTCAGAAAACTTTTTAAGCGGTTGTAACTCCGAAGCGGTTTACTTGGTCGACTTATATATGGATAGCTTATAAATAGTGATCCTGGGTTAAAATTAGAACCAGCATTTTTTTATTCTTTGGTATTGCTGTTTTCAAATGATGTGCATCATACGAGTCGATCGTGCTAATTATACGAACAGGTAAATTGTTGTTTTTAATTATTCGAATAAGCTGTTTTTTTTTCTTTCTTTTAAAAAAATATAACTTTAAAACTACAAAGCTTGTTTTTACTAATCTTTGCGACGTTAAATTATGGGTTTGCAAAATTTGTTGACAGTTTTTAAGTATGAAAAATATGTTTAGAGTGTTTAGGAATTGCTGCGATATAAATTGATTGATCGTTTTGGTTGCATTTTTCTTTGTTTACATTATTCTAGAATAAAATGACGGAAAACCTTCATTTACCATGCTCCAAAAGTATAATGAAAAATTTTGAATAGCAATTAAATTGAAAAGAGGGTTACTATTATGATAATGAAACAATTTATAACCGATTTATCTCATTTATTAATGTAAAAGACGAAAAGATCATCTATATCTTCTAATCAGTTCTTCACATACATGTGACCATAGTATAACAGATAAACCAATGAAGAACCTACAAAAGGGATGCCATAGCGAATTTGCGCTTGGTGAATGCGCCTAGATGGTATCTGGTTATCCGCTTTATACATTCTCCATTTACGAGAGAGAAATTTAAAAGTGTAATCGGAAGCCGCCGAACGAATATTAGAATCAAGCTTAATAGGAAACCGTCGTGGTTGTCGCCCATGCACGTAGACATTGGTCGTATTATTACGTCACACTCGAACATTGTCATGAAATCACCCGAGCGGAAACCCCCTTCCACCGAATTGGCGCCGAGATTTTGATTTTATGACAAGACGTTTTGCTGCGTCACTCAAAATGTCGACGCGATTTATGAGTCATTACGCGCACGCGGGCGGGGCGGATGAATATTACCAAAATCTTGTAGAAGCTGTTAATCCGCCGAAAATAAATCCGGGAAAGTTCGTTTGAAATTTGATTGCGAAATCATGTTAAATCGAGAGGGCGCTTATCATGGGCGACTGATGACGTCATCCCGTTGCATTTGCGACAAACTTCAAAGTTGCAAAGAATGATTGGATGTTCGAATGGTTAACGCGACCGATAGATATATGTATTGAATAAAATAAACGGTCATAGATCCAATCTATAGGGTTCGAAACTTGGCCCGATTAAAAAGAAACAAAATAAAGTTTAGCAAAAATTAAATTCTGCTCTTTCCAAAATCTGCTCAAAACCAACCCCTGAAATTGATTGTGCAATTGCCCACAGGATCGTTTTTAAAGAAATATGTGTATCTTTTAGTTTTATGCAATATGCAGGGTTCATTAATGTAAACGTCACACAGCGGCGACGATATTACCGCAAAAAATCGCAGACGTGGTGAATTTGGCTATGAGCTGGTGTGTGGTCGAATAGCCAGCGCCACCGGTTTATGTATTGCACCCTACTTGCCTTTTGTTATAGAAAGATATCAAGAACTAAAAATAGCAAAACTGTATGCAATTTTTGTTGATATATGCAAATGTTGGTATGTATTATATCTTTTATGCATAACGGAATTAGTTCACCGATGTCATTTCTCTGCCGATTTTTGTTCCAAATTTCGAATGAAACAAGTTTCTGATATTTGTCTCTATATTGAATAGTCCGAACAATATGGAGATTGCTCTTGTCGGAGTTGACAGTAATTTAAATTGCCTTTAGGTTTTTTCACCGGGTCAAATTTCAAAGATAAAATCGTAACGAAGTCAGTTTTTTAAATGTCGTGTTGTATTGAAGTCGTTCTCGCTAAAATTCGACAACCAGTCTGTAAAATTATCATTCTGTTGGTACGTCTTTAAAATCTATTTCTTATATATATCACTTTTTCTCTCTTCGCTGAAAGAGAATATTTTTTTTCTTCCCTATAATACAATGTTTGATTATACGCCAGTTCTCTTTTAGGGGGATTTAAGTTCAAGATGTACGATTTCGTATGCGCCCTGTATATTTTACCAAAACCGAAACCGTAAATTAATTTCAAGATCATTCACCGTATTCAAATCACAGCATGTACTTTGGTCTTGCAAAATCTTTGTTATTAGTACACAGCTGAGTGAAAATTATGTTGTATGAGAACGCAACGCTAAAGGTTGCGGAACACGTCATTTAATTCCAACTCTCTCCCCTAATTTCAAGTGTCACATAATTGATCGCAATTTTATCAAATAATTGTCACCAATATATTGTCATTCAAATCCGCCCAGTTTCAAACGAAGAAATCAAAAGTGTCCTTTTCGGGGTGTTTTCATTGCGGGCTGGAACAAAGCGATGTACAGTGACGAGCTGTCTCCAAAGTTAAGCATATTGATCGAGTTACATACGTATTTCGGTGAGTTATAAGCCCGGATGTGATTCATAATTCGAGCGGGGCTTAGCGCGACCTTGACGAACTTCCTAAAACCGGTATTGCCGACAAAGCGATTTTTAACTGCGATAGATTTAATACACCCCTTATACTCAGCCACCGATAAGGTAATAATTGCAAAATTCAAAAGCCCGTTAAAAGTAATGGAATCAATTTTTGGCAAGTTCATTTGAGAGAAAGAAAAACGCGCGATGGTTGCACACCAAACAACGCGTTATTATTAAAATTCGCTCGTGTGTGAATACATAACCGATAATCCAGGCAAATTTTAATCTAACTGAAAAGTTACATTGCGGTTTCTTAAATTAGGTTAACCTGTAGTTGAATTACATTATCCGAGAACGGAGTTGTATATTTCCACTTATTCGGTTACTTAATAAATGCCACTAATTCTTTATTACTCATGGAACGAGCTTATAAAGTTTGCGGTTTTAATATCCGCGCTCCTAGAGTTGAACTTGATAAGCATAGCAATTACAAATTAACAGCGCATTGTTTTAACCACTCGTTCGAAAATGACATATTCCGAACTGTCAATAATGGTAAACCCGGCATGCCAATACTCAATATGAGTCAAAATGTAAAATGGCCGTTAGCCGCTGAAGAATTCAAGCATACTGCCCTAATATAACTAATGACTGAGCGTAGCTTTTAATTTAACTTTTATATCGTCCACAGATAGAATATATTACACAAAATACCAAACTTGTACTTTTGATAAATGCTGAGGTAAATCCTAATGTCGCGTTATCAATTAGTGAATCCAAGCTAGCAATTCGGATTTTGTACATTTTGCTTAACCGCCCCTAACCATGGATTTTGCTACGAACCAGGGCATATCAAGTTATTTTTCATAAGAGTTAGAACAGCGGTATAAGGCCGCTAGTGAGAATGCAATTCTATACAGCAGATAAACCCTGCTCATGTTTCTGCTAGCCCCAGGGATGGTACGAGACTTTCACTTTATATTTTAAAACTTTTCTGACACTCAAACACACGAACCAAACCTATTTCCCAGTTTGATATATATAAAATCAATGGATATTGATATACGTATACACTATATCATATGTATCATGCACTTTAATTCGATACAAATAATGCGTTATATTCGGAAATTGCTTTTGCAAATCACTTAAGAGTGGCCAAACGTAACTTGCATATGAGCACTATGTCGCATATAACAGTATAACAGCAAGCTAACTTGTCCATTGTCAATATTTATTAAACTCATGCAATTTATTAAACAATTAAACTATATTTCGGTTAAGTTTTTATGCCAAAATCAGACCGCTTGCTTGATAACCTTGCAATTAATTGGTGCTCTGCTATCAATTAATATATTTAGCACTCGCTACACTACAGTTTTTAACAATTATTTTTTTTATTGTTATGCGTTGTTCTTTTTTTCGTATGTTGTGTATTGTGTCGACACCAATGCTTCATATATCGAGTTTTGAACGAACATAATATGATATTTTAAATTTATGTATAGTGCACGGTTCATCCCTTGCATTTTTCTCTATATTCATCACAGGTTCAAAACTTATAGTTCGAATAAAAACTCCCTTTTGCACAAAATTCTATTAACCGCAGAAGTCGATCCATCAACTCGATCGACTTATCTTCCGTCCTAAGGTCGGTGATTTGTCGCCAATTGATTTGTTTGTTTCTCTGTTTATCTGTCGCGATCTGGGCGGTTTCGAATCTCCTTGAACCTCCCATTAGTGGATGACATGGTAACGCATTGGATCTGTGACTGTGGAAGATCGAGCACTGTAACACCCTCATAAGCGAGACGCTCTGGGAACGGTGGATCGGTAAAAAGGTACGTGTAAAAGAGGCATTGGGAAGATATTGGACAAATACCCGACATGTTTGTTAGCCTTGGTTTCGATTTGAGTGAAGGTTATTTTTATTTGTTATAATTAAACTAAAAATGTATATTTTAAAATTATAGGACCGTGAAAATGCTTGTGTTAAACTAGAAATGTGTTTTAGATGCCGGCTAATTGCGATGGGACTTTACGATTTCAGGTTTCGATAGGAACGCAAAAATTCAGATCGGCTTCAAATCAACCCAGCCCTGTGGGATATGATGCAAGTCGATAGAAATACGACTTCTGAAAAATAAACAAACTTTGGTCCGCCAACTCGCTTTGAAGAGGCCGACATGCCCCGGGCAAGAAAACGAGACGGCCAAGGCGAATGGAGAAAGGAGAAAAAATGGTTGGCTCTCAAGCCCGATACCTTGTCTGAGACACAACGTTCCATCGTTGGTAAAAGTGGCCGACCCAGGACAAGTGGTCCAGGAGAAAACTGTGCGGTTTGGGATTCATGTTTTGTATAATATACAAGCTTGCTTATAAGCATACCGGTTGTATACAAGAAACAAGGCAAGTAATTTTATAAAGACCAGTTGAGCCGTTTTTTATAGATATGCATAGAAAGCAGTGGGCATTTTACCCCGCCTTAATGTTACCAGTTAGTTTTGTGCAAAAGAATAGCATTGAATAAAAGTGTTGTACAGGGGCTGTTGTATAGGTGGTAATTGGGCAAAGTTGGCTAGCTCCTCGTCTGGATTAAGCCAAATTAACTAGGCGGATTTAAGGTCATTAAAACCCATCACTTACTTAAAATCACGCCACAAGCTTATACGGTGTTGGCTTTAAAGCCATAACGTATTTTGTTCTACGTGTTTCGAAATTATTGGGATTTTTGTGAGCTTTTGGAATTTAGACCCCATAAGTCTAACCCAAAATCAGGCACGCGACCCCGTTATGCCAAAACCGCCATTTTAATGTTCTGACACTAAAGCTGCTTATTTGGGCCATAATATGTATATTAGAGCCTGTACTGTGATAAGTGCAGCTTTGAATTGCCAAACGGTAAATGCAGTGGCGACTATTACGGCTTCTCAAAACGTATATTTACGGCCACTTATTTGCTTTATTATGCCTGTGCTGTGTCCAATGTAGTAAGGCATGTTTAGTATGCATCTCTTACGGCAATACCCCATAACTTACCACCTTTCAAAATCGGAGAATGCGAATCTCATTCCTCTCCAGCTCATTATAGCTGTGTTTTGATATTGGCTTAGACAGTATCAGTGATTTTAAAAACGTGGTTAATCGCCGCTCGTTGGGGAATTAGATGTCACTAAATGGTCACTGAACATTAAAACAACATTCGTGCATGCATTGCACCCGGCATCGGGCACGAGAGCTTCGTGTATATAATGGATTTGCAAACGAAATCGTTCGAATAACTGGTATTCATATTTTCATTTTTAATACGACCTTGTTTTTTACATTAATTTGAACAATTTCTTAATCCGAATTAATATTTTAATATTTTAGCATTTATTGCATTGTCATATTTTCTTTAAATCTATGTAAATTTAATTGGTACGGTCTAACAACATTCCATTAAAGTACAGTCAAATAGAATAAACGTGATTCGGGGACATTTTAGACTGCGGAGCCACTATCCGCCATTTTGATTTTTGTCCGCCATATTAAAAAACCGGCGTTGCTGAGCGCCCGTCAAAGGCAGTTTAAAAACATTTCGCTCAATTGGCAATGTCTATATTTAAATGTGGGTATTTGATGACAATGAATAAAATATTGTAATACATTAACAATTTACAGCGAATGGCATGCTGGTTTAAGTTGGTATTTAATATAATATATGTAAATGTTAGCTCAGCAAAATTATAATTTCGTATAAAAAATTCAAAGTAAATTTTATGTATTATTTCTTTTAATATCCAGACAAAGTAAAATGAAGAAAACTTATATCTATAACAAGAGCTAAGTTAAATTAAATGCCAAAACTAATCTTAACGGCTAAAATATTACTAGGAACAGGAAAGCACATCAGTAAGTAGTCATATAAATTTTCATTTTGCTGCATATTCCTTCCACCAATCGAAGCGAAGGAAGAAATATTAATTGGAATCTACCTAAAGTTATGGTGATGGTAAGTTAAAGGATTTTTTACATTTGTTGAATTTTGTTTGAACTTATTTAGATCTCGTCATACCGATTCAAACTGCAGGGTTTGGCCTACCCATAGTATATTTCAAATGTACAGTCGTAATCGTATTATTTGGGCAATAGCGCGACATGTAATAGTTTTTGCAATGTTTTACTGAAGGCCATATTCGTTGTTTACTTGCATAGTGTATGCTGTACCACACTAGTTAGGTTAAGCATGTCACTTTAGTGAAATTAAACCAATTTAATTCCAATTGTCTGCATTCGCGTGAAATATGAAAAAGAGAGAGAGTGAAAATTCAAACGACCATGCCCACGAGTTAATAGCTACGTTGACGCTAAACGGTCCGTTTCCTGTTTGTATTCTTGGACTAAACCGGCGGGAAATGACTGCCTTGTGCTGGACGAACTTAATACTTCCTCAGTTCGTAATAAAATCAGCGTAGACACGCCTTCTAAAGCACCGAGCCGGCTGCAGTTACTGCACCAGCAGCACGCGTCGAGCAGGTACCGCGCTAGATAAATAGGATTAATCGCTATAATAAAGCGCGTCCGATGGACTTTCATTGGTGTTACAACCGTGTAAAACAAACCACTCGTTTTCTATTGTTTTAACACGCCTTGTCCGTTGCATTGTAGTATTTCTATGGCTACTAGGACAATTGATTTAGATGTAACGACTGAGACAGACTTGCAGTCTTCCGATAGGATGCATCAATCAAATGAACCTTCAAACATAACACCACAGCATGTGAAAAAACACGCATTCAAACATATACCAACCAAAATTGAGGAGATTTTTAAACCCAATTTGGAATAGACATAAAAGACTTGATTTTTAAACAGTTGTAAAAAGTGGCAATCTCAAAAATAATAATCTCCAGCAATGCAAGGCATTTTGGTGGAGCCCGCGGAAGTCCGTATAATGCCCTGTATAGGCGGTGTCACGTAAGGGATTAAGTTGAGCACTGTGGAGTTGTATTACTGCATTTGTCCGTGAGCAAAACGATAATCCTGCTGCAGGATTCATGTATGGGCGTCCGAAAAGTGACTGGCACCGACGGATATAATCGCATTGAAATTCTGCTATTAGCTCAATAATTAATTTGCCATGTCGTTGTAAAAACAAGTAGAAACTACTTACACATGTCACAGAAGAATAAGTAGATGAAGTATAATGGAAAGAAAGTTTTTGGTCAGGTTTATTTTCATTTTTTAGGGGCAGATGGAGCCATATTTTCCTGGGAAACATCGTTGTTTTTTTAAATATTACGTAACGTGTTTTGCTGTGAGCTTTGTACTGTGCTGCAACAGGTGCTACGCGCATGCGCACTAGAGGACCCAACAATAATATACATCCCACTTAAAACAAATAAACCTTGGGGCTGCTGCGTCGCGCGACCACTGCGGCTTGCAGCTTTGATCAGCCGCCAAACGTCTTGTTCGCGCAACAGAACAACGCTCCGGGCCGCGCGTGTGTCGCGACGATTCTTCTGATGACATAGGTGAATAAATCGCCGTGCAGTGTTTCCAGATAGAAACTATGTTTAATTTGGAAACACTAAAACGCTGGACAACCAAACTGCGTTGGAAAATGCTTGCGTCCTAAGATTAATCCGTCTTCGAAAAATGCATTAGAAAAAGGGTCTACAGTTGACATCAAGCTCACTGTTTTAAAACAAATGTAATTGCATTATATATTTATAGTCTAGTGTACAGTATTCGTCCTATGCTGTCGGCCTGCAGATAATTCACTGGTAGCAGTATCGCCTGTCCATTGTGTGGGGTAATCTTAACAACGATCTTTACATGTTTTCTGCTTGTCTATTTATAAGTCGGCGTGCAGCACGGGCCATTTCGCTGCAGATTTTCTGCCAAGATAACCCGCCGATCGCTTTTTGATTGACTTGAATTAAAAATACTCGGTTCAACTCGTTGCACGGTAAAGCCCCTAAAATTTATTCGTGGACAAGACAATTCTATACACTGAATTTTCACTTCAAATTTTTTATGATACAAATAAATTGAAATTTGGTGTAGTTATGTTACATACGGGCCCCTGCAAGTTAACTTATCTAGTTGACCTTTCTAACAACCTCGGTTAGGTTTAATTCACCATTAAAATATCCTGGGCATGCCCGATTCGAAATGGCGCAAAGAAAGCACGTTTCTCACAAAAGTAGGAATGGCGAAGTGTTTTGACAGTGAACTTCGCTTGAATCGGCCAACAGATAAGATCTTCCAGTCACCATACCAAATTGTTGCGCTCAAAATCATTATATTTCACTGGAAAACAAGCCACACAATACTTTAAAAATAAGCACAACAATATGTAGCATACACGAACGTCATCATTTCGATCAACCTAATAAGATATTTTTAGGATAGGCGTCAGGTATATTAATTCGTTTTTAGTTGGCTCGGGTTATTTGGCGACCAGATGTCATACAAAGGGCTCCCGTTCTACCCCCTAAAATAACCGCAAACTTGTATTTAAAAATTCGAAACTCTATCGACCTGCACGTGTTAAGTCATCGTTCAAATCCACGGTTTACTTTTCGATGTGTAATTATTTAGTTCCTTAGATAATACACACGATGCACTTACGTCCGGCTGTGTAATTTACCCATCCATGCCGGTTAATTAGCTCTCGACGTGACAGAAACAAGCGATTTTAAACATCCGAGTCATAATAATTTCACTCGGCCTTATTAATTAAGGACCAAACACCTGGGACGAAGAGCTAAGATCTAAGGCCAGGAAGCTAATCAACCTTGGTCGCGAATAAAACGTGACCGGTATCAAAATCGAATTCAACTTTAATTGGCATCTGATTTCTCTTTCAGCACACAGAGAGTCAAATGAGCGCGTACGGTTACAACTACGAGCCCACCGCCGCCGCATCGGGATATTTGACCAACTCCCGCGGGCCTTCGACGTTCGGAAACCCGGTGGCGAGCGGGTATGGGATGCCGGCGTCTGCGTACGGTTCTCCGTACGGATCTGCAACCCAGTCGGCGGCGATCCAAGGCATCTCTGCGTCTGTCGCGTCCGGAGTGAGTCCGGTCTCGCACCCCTCGCATCACCAGATGCAGAGCGCTGCTGCAGGATACTCCAGTGCTCCTCCTCCTCTGGGATCCGGGTCCGGAGGATTCCACGGCTTCTCACCAGCATACGCTCCCGGAGGACACACTTCATACGGAGGACTCATGAACCAATACCAGAACTGCCAAGGATTAGGAGAATCTGTACTTCACCAAGGTAAATTGAATCGAGTTAAAACCTATAAGTCAAAATCCAGCATATCGAGTACTGCATTAATTTTCGAAGTGTTTAGATTTCGTAATGAAACCCATTGGGATAAAAATAGCCACACTTTACAAATTCTGACCATATTAAGACACACAGAATAAATAATAATCACCTCCGAGATGTATATGACGAAAGTTGAAGGATTGATTGACAGGCGTGGGCGTTAACTTGTAGTTATGACATAAACGAGTGGGCAGGTTTTCACAGAACGTTGTAAATTTAGAAAGAAACAACAATAGATTGGTCACGACGTTTTGATAGTGATAATGTCGAACACGAAGTACTCTGTCGCACCAATGTTCGCCATAAACGCTAGCATTAACTCTTTCAATGTACCTATTGAAAAGCTATTTTTACTGTATATGCATTCGGAATGGAAATAGCTGAAACGGAGGTAATATAAATTAAACTGGGGAGCTTTATTTCTCCGTTGACAGTTGTGGTAAAGGCCATTTTACACATCAACCAAAGTTTATTTCGGCGCTTGTTCATTTTGGGGTTTGTTCTTGTCGGCGTTTATTCATGTGCTGCTGGGAAAATCCGCATACGGGGATTATTAGGTTGCTGCAGACAGGTTCAAAGTCATGACGCGGTGTTTACACCGTGGGAAAGTTCATTTGGTTGCGCTGCCGAGCGTGACGGCTACTTCCGCATGGCAACGGTCACGTGATTACGCTCAATTTTCTCCGAATGCTGCTTTGAACATAAGAACAATCAAAGGGTGATGAAAGCTTAAACCGCACGGAAAATGATTCTCGCTTTACGACTTGACATTTCAGTCAGGTCGGCGCCCTAGATCCTCGCAACATCGAACATGGAGATGTATTGACAACCTTATTAAATTCTGCATATTGAGACATCACTTTTTACGCTACAGCAAAACTAAAAATACTATTAAAAAACATCCCAACGGCCAAAAATCCGGTATAGAGTTATGAACAGAAATGATAAACTCGGTGCTGGATAGGGTACATTTTCCCAGAGGTATAGAAAATCGTTTAGAGCCCGGGGCGACGCTTCAGTGCATTGGAAAATGACTAGCAATTTTAAACAGGACGCTGCCGGGGCTTTGAAGGCTTCGCGTGGATATTGCTGGCTGGCAGACTGTTTGAAAGTCTTGCTTATAATCGCTATCCTTGGCTACATATGGCCAGTTTAACACCAAACGTGTTTCAGTTTTTTGTAAGCTATTGGCTACCCAAACCGCCCAATTTCTTAAAAACGATCAAATCCTTATAATGTAAAATCAAACATTGCTTACATTACAAAAGTCCCTAAACATAGCACCCAGCGATTCTTCGTTTATACGACAAGTTACAAAACCAACATCACAAAAAGCTTCTCATCTCTATTTTTACCAAAAAATAGGTTGTTTGGGTCATTGATCTATTTTGTTCGTACTCTTCCTTTTAAGTTTCATGCACTTACACAGTGTGGAGTCGCTTAAAATAGCCTGATTCGGTTAATTCAGATGTAATGCGATTATAAATAGCTCTTTACTTTCAATCGATTACTATAGGACAAGAAGTGGCTTATTCAGGCTGCTCTACTACAAATCCAAATTTCTATTCACTCCAAAAGACATAAACAAGTAGTGGAGGATTCTATAAAGTCCTAAAGACGACTCAAGAGAGCATTAGTTAAAAAAAACATTCAACCGTGCGCGTTGACAGGTAACTGTGTTGAGAAGAGCCTAATCCAAGATGGATTTCGGTCGATTTTGCCAGGATTATCCGGCATCTAGTGGCTTGGTAAAGGTTGGCGAATTCTGTCGTGGCTGCGCTATCACACGTGCAAAAGCTGGCCCGGATTAAGCAAGAAATTAATTTTAATTTGTGGTTGCCGACACTTGATCGAGTGTTTCTTAGATTTGGAAAATGCTACATCGAATAATTCTGCCCGTAAATCGCCAATACGTTTGCCTGTTCGGTGACGAAATCTTAAAGTGTCACGTTTTATTCACATGACCAATGGTATACTAATGTACGAAATAATAAGTCGGTCAAACAGGCCCAAAGATACGTTTTGATCCTTTATAAATATAACCTTGAGAAGTGTTGCCGTTTGTGACAAGTTCTATCTTATTGATTTTTGTAAGCCGTTATTATACATAAATGTAAAACCGTCCCTAAATGCTACTTCATTTTAAGCCACGGTACGGCCTTGAGAGAGACGAATACGGCCGGAGCGCAGTGAACAGCATGACTTGTCTTTTTTCGGTATATTCTCAAGTTGTTTCGCCACTGCAGGCAAGACAAAAAGATGATTTACGTTGAGCTAAGGGGAAATGCATCATAATCACAGTGCGCATGCGCAGTATCTGTCCACTTCCACAACTCCAATAAACCGGTTTCATTTAAATAAAAAACACATTCGTGTTTGTTTTTTTCAACTGGAAAGCCATTCATAAATTTAAACTTATTTCCAATCTAGAACATGATATCCATTTAAGACAGCATAATTACACCCAGGAGTAATTACACCTAAAGTCCTTAACCACAGTAAATTCTAGCAAAGTTGTTTTAAAATGGTGTATGATTTAAAGGGTTGAGTTCCAACAATACTAGCACCAAAACTACCTAGCTAGTAGGGCTAGTAATGAATGTAGTTCATTTTAACGCGCGTGTGGATTAAGGACAATGAGGGTACGGGGTACATTTTCGATGTAGAAATTAATAATTTAGCGGGGACGATGGAAAGAAAGTGAATTTCTAATGAATTCCACGCGAAGCCAAAGTGGGCGTATTTCGGATCACATTCAACTTTTAATTAGTAAAACACATTCCGTATGAGAAGGAAACGAAAGTCGTCCGGTTTGGTCTAAATTGTGTGCGATACCTTGAACGAGATATGGCGATAAAGGTATATTATACTAAACTTTATCTGGACTATTAAGTTTTCTCAAATTTTATAAAAAGTTCAAATGTCCTTGGTCAGTTATCAAAATACTTTTAACTAACATCAAATTTGGTTATCGTTACTTAAATAACTTATCTGCGAAATAGTGCGAAAAAAACAGTTTGTTCTTTTTTTGCGGAAAAAATGCGGCCATTTTGTTTTTAGACATTTCAGACTGACTACACAGTTTTGTGGGTATTTAATCTCCACGTTATAGACTTAATAAATTTTAAAACAACTTCGTAGGAATGGAAAATGTATACTTAAGTATTATTTCCACATTTTTTATCATTTATATTGCGCAATGACAACACAATTTTACATACAGGCAACGCGCTTTACTCTTTGTGAGTAATATAGCGCTCTCGAGTTTAAATGATTACCACATATCATAAATAGATTACCATCTTAACTTCAAACGATTACGCCGCAAATCGTATAAACTAACAAACGAAGTAACACTCTTATCCCCGTCACATCATAGAACAGATAGCTGGTAGCACGCCGCAATCCGATTTCGTTTGTCCCACCACAAACAAAGCTATTGTGGCGACAAGGCCACGGTCGCATGGACCGAGGTCAGACTTAAGCCCGAGGTTTACACTGCTATTAAAGCTCATAACGACATTTAACAACATGGTTAATGACTACAAACAAGCTGGACTGGTGACACGCGGCCACTGTTGCGGCTAAAAGAAAACTTGCCAAGTCTTGGATTGTTAGTTTGCAATTATTAAAAAACAAAACGAATTTTAGCTATTGCTTAATTTAAAGATAATTATATTAGCGCAATTAAACGGTTCCTAGTTTTAATTGCAAATTACATTTTCTAAAATAATTTTGAAATAGGTTGTTCGTCAATGTAGTGAATAAAGCTTTTCCCACGACTATATTGCAAACCTATCATTATATACGTAGTGATGCGTACAGCTACAATAAGAGCAGGTCTTTACACGCCCATACATAACTAGGGTAGGACTACTATAAAGCATTGTGAGTGGTGAATACTTGGCTTGGCGATATATGAATTAAGTTTTAGCCATTTCAAATGGCGTTACTTGAAATAATACACTCTCTGGTATTTTATGGGGCGGATTTATGTTAAATATCGGTTGAGTCAATTGAAAAAATCATTTGAGTTCATTTGAAATATTTTTGTCGTTGGAAATCGTTATTTGTACGCAGCATCACGATTTCATCAAATCACTGTGAGTGTCCTGAGTCGAGTGGTTAAATTCCGAACCTTGGTGCACTATGTCACTTTTACCATCCACTGTAGCACGGCTATAATAGTTGACGTGCTACGAAGAAGCCGCAATTTCTAAGCACTTCTCAGGTTTGAGTGACTTAAGCTCCTAAGGAATTTAGGGACCCATACCACCTTTTGCTTCTGGCTATATTCACCACTTGAATAATTCATCAACCTTTAAAGCATAGAAGATATTCATAAGCTTAAAAATAATCAAAAATAAATGTCAAAAGTTACTCTGTGGATCATACTGCCCTAGTAGTATATTGATACATGTTCCAAGAAGGAAAATAGAACACCATAATAATGAAGATATAAAAATAGTGCATGAAGCTGAACCCACTCCCGCCATTAAAATATTAGAAAGTGATTTTCTAAAAATGTTTTGCTTCAACATGCATACTAAATAAAATGATAAAACTTTTCAGCTTATTTATAAAAATGTATGAACAATTTTAGAACCTAAATACTGCATTGAAAAATTTGCTTATGTATTCTGCAATCAAACTGTTAAAGGAGAATCTTTTGTTGTGAATTCCACTTTCACGAAGAAGAACCACAACCTTGTCAAGGCAAAATATTTTGAATGGGTGCCTAATGCTAGTGTCAAGATTCTAAGTGCTTCAGAATCACAAGCAGAGTAACGTTACGTTGATTTGTTTGGGGTGAAAACTCCACTTGTCCAGAGTATCGATTCGTACCTGATGTGCCAGCCGCCAAGATCCTTTGGAGCTCGGATCTTTAAACTCAAATCCAACTTAAACCAGGGTTTAAGCAGGGACTGCTTCAAAGCGCCGTTTACGCTTGGGAGTCGGGGTAAACATTGTGGCATCAAGCGAGTCATTACTCAGGCGCAGATAAAAGAAGCAACCCGCCCCCGCCACGCGACACCCACAACACCGAGCAGCTGCGTTTCTGTCGAAAGGACCGGGATTTATTGGTGAAAGCTCCGAAATTCGCGACGCTTTCTATATTGGGGCAGGTCAGGCATGCCTGTCCGAACAGTTTGATCTGATGCACTCAGCTTGAACAGTGGAGTAACTTAATAACTAGGTTGACGCAACGAGATCGCCGGACCGTTTTTTATCCTAAATGTATCCACAACACCAACCATATGATGTTACTGTTGCGACCTGTTTTATTCGTACAGTTTATGTCATAATTAATTTAGTACATGATGGAAGAATATATGAAATAACACTGTAAGTGCATATTTTTTAAAATATTTAATACGAGAATGACGAGCTAAAGATCCGAAACAAAATTTCCTTTTAGTGAAAGGTCATACGTCTTGTAAAATATTTGACCGACACGCCGTTGGGCAGAGGCTCGTTGTAAGTGGATTTTTCTTTCTAACTGGATTTGAGCTGGAGGCTGAAGCCGCATCCGGATTGGATGGCAATTATGGGCTAAGAACGAGTGAGAACCACTGCGCTTTCCCGTCGCAAACATAATTACAGGTTCGTTGTCGGTGCGCTACCGTGGACATGCCCGACTCTGCGCATGCGTCGCGTTACCTGGCAACCGAGCACGCCCGAGGGGAAACAGTGGTCCGTTGCTTTGGGGGCGTGACGTCACAAAAATCGCCGTGAAATCGTGGCCTGCACCACACCCACGCGCCGACTGCGTTCATTAGGTGGTATTTCGTGTCTCGCTGCTCGTTGGATCATCTTTAGTACCCGGTTGAACGGCCCGCCTCTGCTAATTTGCAGATCATAAAATGCTATAAACCAAACGGACGCGTGGACGTTTGTCAACCATACTAGTACACTTTTTTGCTTCTGCCAGACGTTTAAGGAAGAACGAGTATTTCGTAATGTTCCTCAACAGTTTGCAGACTGTTAATCGACATTCTGATCCGTATCTCAACGACTAATGGAAGTTTGATCGTTCCTGTCACATTATGGCATCCACCAAATGTTACTTAGTAAGTTAGGAAACCAATATGCGCTCCGATTGCTATATTTATTTCACCGAGCATAGCGAGTGCTCTGTCGTCCACGTGTGTTGCCCATTAGCGGTGTTTACCTCCGCGATGAGCAACGCGCAAAGTTTGCCGAAGCGTCCGAGTGTAAAGTTTGCCGAGGCGACCGCGTGGAACGTCCACGCGGGTCGTGGCTTGATTGAAATTCCGCGGGAGATCACTTGGAGGCCGGGCCTTTCAAGTTGCTTGAAACATCACACACGTTAACTAAGTTACCTGACTTTACCGGATCAAGCGGACGTTTGACCACTCATGCCAGTGTAGGCGTTGTCGAGGAAAACAGCTTTGGTGAATAAAGTACAAAGTATCTTTAACTTCGACAGCATTAAACACATTACTTAGATGATGTTTTTTTGTGTATGGGGCGTATCGCAATGAGTCATTAAAATTAGACGAACTCTTCTGAACCATGCATTTCAAAGAAATTAACCAACACATCCGGACCCTGTTTTTTCATTCTGATTACACACGGGCATGAATTGGAATTGTGAACCACTAATCCGTTTTGTGGGTTTTATTTTGCCAAAATCTACTTAAATAGGTTTATATGTTCGGATTTAAAGTCAGGTATATCTATATAATATACGTCATTTATGACAGGTTGGCTCTCTGTCAAACTTTCACTTAATTTCTTTGAATGTGCTGGCAGGTCATTATGCATTTCCCGCCACATCCTGCGTTAATTCAAGCGGTATAATGTGCAAACAAAGGTGCAATAAACATCTCTAATCTTCAGGTGCACTGTACGGCTGTGGAGTTTCAAACTTATCCAATTTGCGGTTTTCTGCTCGTTCATCCATAATGCCGAATTTCAACGCAGAAACGTTGTCGGGAGTTGAATGAACGGTCACCGGTTGGCAGAATCATAACATGGGTTAGCCTGCATACTTTCGCATTGAGTTGCACTTAAAAACAGACTTTCAAAGAGGGTGCAAAATCGGCTACTTCACCAATTTTTAATGAAACTAGATATCAGTCGAAATGCTACATTGATTCGGTTATATTCAACCCATTTCCTCTTGCCAGTAAAGCACGGTATACGAGCTTCTAGATCATAAAAATGAGATTGTAAATTCACAATATTTGGCGCCGTCGCTGTCTGTCATCTGACGAAGGTCAATGCTATTTTCTAATTAAAAATCTAAGAATCGTATAAATCAAATTATATTGTCATTCTACATGTTGTCAAAGTATTTGACAGGAACTTTACAAAGGCACTATATTTGTATGTTTGCATAGTGCGTAGATGCCGTTTCCGGTGCGTTTTTTTTTAGATTCGCATAGATACGATGAGAAGCAGATAGTCTAACTGTAAACAATCGGCGAGTGGTTAAACCGAAAATTACAGGCAAATAAGGCTGATAAAAAGACACATTATATTGTCCGTTGTAATCATTAATTTACCATTAACAACACGTATCATGGGGTGACTGTTTCCTTATATTTACATCGTAGAGTAAAAGTAAGTGTTCAAAAATAGTGCTCAATTAAGGTCACAAGCGACAGCTCTGTAACGAAATGTGAACATCTCAATTACATTCAGTTAAAAATCTTTGGTCGTCGGTTCCATGGCCGCTAGGACGCTGTGGGATATCGAGCGACGATTTTAATACGCACTTACGATAGAGGCGGAGTATGGCCCTGGGCTAGTTTTTCCTTTCGCACGCACGCTCGGACCAAAGCAAAACAAGCATATCTGTATCAAAGAAAACTTGTAGCGGCGGCGTTATCTCCGGGCAGAGAGACATCGCAAGTCGCGCAACAAAAACAACGATTTTGAATCGAATTTCGCCAGAGATCTTATCTTCGGAGGTGATACAGCCAACTGTGCCGCGTCGCGAAAAATCAACCCCCCTTCCCGCGACATTTATATTAGTAATCGACGACGCTCTCGTGACGTACCATCTCAAATCGTCCCAACCACACAAATTCATCATTGGAAATTTTCAAGAGAGACTCTTTCAAACACGAATAAGAATCACACAATTTCATTAAACTACATAGAAATATTATAATAGGATGACGTATGTCCGATTGGTCGATAATTGTGTGACGCAATGCAATCTTCTGCAACTGAAGACGCACTTGAAACTTCAAACTCTAATATGATTTACCTCTCATTCTATTGGTTGTAATATCGCTATAAATAAATATAATGGAATGACTATTCTGTTACATGTAATGACATGTATCCCTATCATCGTAGAACTACAACACAAATAATACCAATTGTCACAGCATACTTAAAAGTAATAAATGCAGTAATAGACCTGACTTTAACGGCAATTATTACATAGATAATCAAACCGGTAGATCACACCAGTTTGGAGGGTTTCCGCCATTTTCTGGATATTCTTTTGTTAGCAATCCGCGGTGCGGCGATAGAGTGCCGAGACCGAAGAATACACAGTTTATATTTATATATGTTTTAATCACTAGATGTTGGTTTCAGTTGGTTATAGCAAACTATGTTAGCTGTACGATATTTGCAAAGCATGTGGAAATTTCTCATTTTTTCAGTTTGCTTCTTTGTTTTAAAAAAATATCCCAGAAGATAAAAACGCAAAGGATACATAAGCTATCCGGCTATTCCCATTGCTTAAAATCAGACTTTAACCTATCTTTATTAAAAACTCGTTTCTCTAAAACACAAAGCGTAATAACTACCTTGACTTAACTCACTCATGCATGTCCTCAGACTCGAATCACGTGATGGGCAGTGACGTCATGCTTGGAAAAGGAAAGAAGAAGAAAATGAGGAAACCCAGAACGATCTACTCCAGTCTACAACTCCAGGCCTTGAACAGAAGATTCCAGCAAACGCAGTACCTTGCGCTGCCCGAAAGAGCTGAACTCGCAGCCACGTTGGGACTCACACAGACTCAGGTATTAAGCTGAGCCGATTTTTTGAGCATTAAGCCTTGTTACAAATCAGTTACTGTTTTTACACCAATAATTATTTTACACTTTGAAACATACATGTAGGTCGGTCGTACTAACTATTTGCCCATATCATCAAAAATGTTTCTAACGTTAATTATAGAACATACGCGTTATCCCGCACCTCTACATGTTGCGGCTATTTTTGTGTCATTTAACCCTCAAAGAGCCAGGTACCGGTAGATTTGGGGTAATCCTTGGGGCTTAGAGGACTCGACCAACTGAATTAAACTAAATGCGGCGGTTTAGCGATGGGGCCTGGTTAAAACATTGTTCTTTGATTGATGTTCACACAAGTTATGCCCGGGTGCCCTCGTAGCTTTGAAGTTTTATGACCGCAGACTTTACGAGTCCTGTTAGAACTACAAGACGCCCGGGATCTCATGAACTTGCGATAAAAATGGAGCCAAATTTAAATTCACGTTGCCGTTTTTTTATGCCGGAAATAGAACTGAATAAAGAACGAACCACTCAATTGCAATTTCGCACCAACTTTACAGATAATTATGGCCTGAAGTTTTAAAAAAGTCCAACGAAGCAGTGTATAGTACAGTAGTTTATGCTGAAGGCGCATTCTCTGGCATCGTATTAAGCTTGGATTTTCTTGGCAAGTGTAAGCCATCATTACGGCAGGCTGTGGTTGGAGCTGACATCTGTACAAAGTGCTTCTCCAGCGTTGGGTTTGGCGTTTGTAAGTGGCTGGAGCAACCTAAAGCTAGAACAACGTTTCATTAGGGAATCGATGTAAAATGTAAGCAAATAATTAAAGTCAGCAAAGTTCAATTGCCAGTCTGTCGTTGGGTGTGCTTACTACGGACACCTGCCGGCCGTAAATTAATGCCGTAATTCGTGTAACTTATTAGTCAAAGATCAAAAGCGATGCGATTAATCTACCCGATATTGTAATCAGCATGTCTACCACGCAGTATTATGTAATCTTCATCGAAGAGGGAACGTCGTTTCCTTTGACCTATCTCCAAATTAGCGGATAGCGACGGACGTTGTCTCAATATTTACATCGGAATAAGGGCTGGGCAGTCGCCAACGGTCGGCAGAGAAAAAGGCGGTTTCTTGGCAACGAGCCACCTGTCCATTGGCTAACGCACGAACACACGCACCAATCGCCGAGCGCGTTTCACAGACCACTGTCGTACGAGTTAACGAGCACCTTGGCCGCCACAAGTGCTACTTCCCGCAGGCAACGGTCCGCAGTGGCCTCACTCGCTTCGCTATTCGACTGAATGGGAACAATTTCAATCAGAAGACCTCGCCGACCCCGGATAAGCACCGAACCTATAGTTAAGGAAATTTCGGCGCCGAGATTGCCACTTTTCAGCTGATACATGAGCGATAGGGTACGCGATAACCCACGAACAGCAAAACAAACATTGATAGAAGCCATGTAACGGGCGATAATTGCAAATTTTCATTGACCTCATGTACTTAAAGTATATCGGTTGATAAATGTATCACATTGGCTTGGACGCCATTTTACCGAAAAATATGTTGAATTCAAACGATAGAATTAATATATTTAAATAAAACTAAATATAATGTACACATATTACATAAGGCCACAGTCTATTATTGTATACAAAATCCACTAAACCTACATTCATATTTGTTGTTTAAAACCACAGTGATAATAATCACCGAACACATAACAATTGTAGTCCGACTGTGGGCACATGGTGCTACAACGTTGATATTTATTTATTTTTTACATATATTTCCCCTCTACATGTAAAAACGCAAAGAGCGTTATCACACCGCAATCGTCAGATTACCACGTGTCCGACGTCCAGTTACTTGTGCAATTGCAGTGTGTTATTCTTTTATATCTTACAAAAATAGTTGTTTACTACAATATAGGTTAAACATAGGTATAATTATTCAAGTCGTTGTCAAGCTTTAAATATGTCATTTGTTTCCAGGTGAAGATTTGGTTTCAAAACCGTCGGTCAAAATGCAAGAAGCTGATGAAGCAGGGAATCCACGACAAGGACAATCCGCTGATGTCGCCAGGGAGCAACAGCAGCAACAATAACAACGCTGGCTCTCCCGGATCGATTACGTCACCAATCTTGACATCAATGCCGGCGAATACGTCATCCGAACTTGGCACGCCTGGGAGCACGGGTAACAGCCAGGATGCGATGAATATCGGGGGGATTTCCCAGCCGCCATCTTGGACCCCGCCCTCAGGCGAAGAGCAAACGTCACCCATCCCGCAAAACTCTATGTCCCCTAATCACAGTATGACATCACCCCACACAAGCGGTGGTGTAAATACGTCACCATACACGATGATGACGTCACATCACAACATGACAGCACATCATCACCAAGCGATGAAAACGGAAATGTCGTCACCGGTACCGACAAACGGAAGCCCAAGTATCATGCCATCATACCCACTTAACAACGGGTCTATCAACCACCCAGGGGTAAACGAGCCCCTCGTCCCGGCTTACGTAGGGGGCCCTCCTTTGCACCACCAGGTAAACCCACCCATGCAACCCCATCATATGATGTCGGCTTCGTTCTGGTACTCGGGAGGTGAAAGCGACCCGGCCCAACAGAGTCTGCAGCATATGGAAGCAAGAGGAATCCGGGACGCTGGCTATTTAAAATAATAACCCCCCCACCCAGCGCCAGTTCTACTTCGACGCACGCGAAATCTCGCTTAACGAAAACGGAGGTGATTTATTCAGGGTCAAGTACCTGTTGTCCGATATTGTTCCTGCGAGTAGAAGACCCCTTTATATACCACGTGCCTTAATTTGCGTCGAAAGCGATCTATTTCAACCGAACACAGTACAGAAAGCACAAATATCTTTATATCGCCAATTTCACACTGCAAGTTATCGTCTTAATAATCACAAAGCGGTTTTCCCGCCACACGACAGTGACATCTAATTTGCACACTATGCGAAAGCTTGATTCTATCGTAATATTACTAAGTTTTCGGCGATTTTTAATGTACATACTTCTCCGCCTTGACCGATAGCAGCTGATTCGAATATTTATTAGGCCAATATGCGTCTTCAAGTGCAAAGATTAGTTTTCAGGCCTGGCGCCATAGCGGTCTGGTATCGTTTATTTTTGCGTCGTAATTTTCTGCATTATTGCCTATTTCTTTGTGTTTTCGGCAAAGTACCGAAGACACCCACGGAAAATGATTTCTCCCAGACTTTAAATGCTTCTTTACTATAATTTTGATTTGCTATTTTGTCGACCATGATCTTGAATAATTGTGTCTTTTGTTGACTTACCCTTAAACGCATCGTTTTTGCTAGTATGTTGTTTGTATATCGATTTCTGGGCGTTTGTTTCAATAAATAGTTGATACACTTCCACGAAAGATGTTTATTTATTCAGCACCATTTAACCAGATGCTTACAGATGCAAGGATGCATATTTACATAATTGGATTCATCAAAGAATTTAGTTTTATATTATAATAGTAACAGGTACATATGAACGTTACACATAATCGATACCTAAAAGTATGGCACCAAACTGTAGCCTACCAACGGCGGCCAGATATAGCGCTTTAAAGCAGTCTTACAGTCTGATTAGGCCTGTATACTATTTGCACTGTTTAATGGGGTTTCATTCACAGTGGTGGAATTTAATGAAATGTGTTATTGCGGACGAAAATAATGTAACTTATTTTAACAGAGTGCAAAACTCACTGGTATTAGGTACTTTGGCAGTGTGATACCCAAACATTACATTTGGCCCACGCCAACACGAAAAAGCAGAATTTTAAATATGCAGTGAGCTAATATTATGATGTGACGTCGAGTTATTACTGTTATTAATTCGCGTATATTATATAATAATTATTTTTACGATAAATCAACAAATCGACGGCATCGTTTAGTAGACTGACGTATGGAGTTTAAAAATACAAACAGTTCGAACAATATATGAATGATGACGTGTGTCGACCCGCCAATTTCGACTTAAAATGGCGACACAAAACTAATATCTTCGACGAAACCTTTCGTGATTCACTTACGTGCAATGGTTTGATTAATTTGTGTACAGTTCACTTCAGTTAATACTACCCAAAGGTGTAATTATTATTCGTAAGTTAGTTGTGGCTGTTTACACGTATATGTAAAGTTAACCCAAGAGGAAAGATATACTGGTAGATTTGAACATTTTGAGTAGGTTGCTGGATACCCTTTACTCATCGTAGTGTATGTAGAACGATTTAGGACTTAATTTTTAGAATTGATTATGCTATTTTGTGTATCAAGCATTTAGACCTGAACGCAGCATCATACTCTTCTTGGAAATGGTGCTCTTGCTCAGTTTAAGTTTCATTTTTCTAGCTCTCTTCGCCCCTACTAATGCACAAGGTTAGTACATGCCGATATTTTACCGAAAATGTCACCACGCTGACAAAATCCCTGTGCTTGTCCGTAACGTATTTCATGGAGAGGAAATATTGACATACAAGAACAATTAATCGACGACATGATGTGGCAAAATCGTGACCATCGAGCGGAATAACCTATATTTATACAATGCACACGGATTAAAAAATAAAGACCATAGCGGTATTAATCAATGTCTATGGTTCATATGACCGGCTTACAGTAAAGCCATTTTAAGTCGTTTTTGTCGAAAAAAATAAATAGAATTATTGTATTTTCAAAAATGTTCTTACTACGACTACTAATATAATTTTGTGTCGCTTAGTAAAAAATTAACTTGTTTTAGTCTGTTATTAATAAAAACATGTAATATAACTACACTGAAGTTACGTAATAGTGAATAAAGTAATACGCCGTTACGCGTCAGCTTTGCTTGATGTTGTACTTTTTCTGAGAATTGAAGAAAGGAGTGACGTAAACTTACTGTCGGCTGCAGCTATAAGCAAACTACACCATATAACTGAACTAGACTAAGACAAGTTTATTTACATTTATTTGTGTAATCTCACTACAAATTACAATGAGTCTCACTCTCAGATAATAACATTTGATCGATATTACACTTCATACTTAACAGTAAGGCACCAAACTGTACCAAAGACGGCCAAATATGGCAATTTTATAGTTTGATCAGGCCTGTATATTAATTACACTTTGTAATTGCGGGACGATTCAAACCCAAACAAAATTGCAATAGAAATAATGTAACTTATTTTAACAAAGCGGAAAACCCCACTTATTTAAGGTTATTATGTAATCAATATTACGTTTTCGGGTTGTTAATACGTAATGTGAGTTGATTAAGACGAGGGGGAATAAAAAATACTTGCTGTTATACCAGTAACACAGCAAGACACAATATCTTTGTGTTTTTCCCACAATTATTTAAATCAGCATTTTCTTTGCGACCAGGTAATCTGGTGAACTTGTTATCATTATGAAGGATTATACGCCACAACACGCAGATTTAATCAAACTAAAAAACAGTTGAGGCGACAAACATAACGTTGTTACTTGGAAATTCGTTTATCATATATGAGCGGGAGCTGTTACCTTTTTACTTAAATAAAGAATAAGATATTGACATTGACTTTTGTCTTGTATGCCTAAAAATACCACGTGTCTAATGTCGATTGACCAAGATTACATTGATTCTGTCATTACTATAGTATTTTTTCAACCCATTATTCTACTGGGTTTAAGATACATTCGATTTTATTTTTGCTAAATGAAACCATCGACTAGCTAGAAAATGAATTTGATTCACCATACCATATAAAGAAATTCCATTTGGCCAATGGTAAATCGACGTTTACTATGGTTGAAACGTGTTTTATGATAACCCTTTTTTCCAGTCAAAATACTTAAAAGCGGCACCCACAACTACACGGGCAACGGCACACTTAACTTCAAAGGCGAAACTGTGGTTTTTCCTGAATGCAACAACAAAACAAACACGGTGGTGCAGCTGATCTATCGAAACCCAGCAAAAACCATCGAATTTATTCTCGATTTCAAGACGTGGGGATTTAATTACACAGAAAAATCGACTGCCGACTTCGACTGGTACCTTATTTCACTCGAAAGTAAGCCATTTTAAAATCGTAATGGCATAGCAGGCCTTTATTTTTATCCCATGGGGTGACAAATCGTAAGTTTGGCAATGGTCACAATACTCCAGCGACTGGTTATCCGAGCTATTGGGGAAACGCCATTATGATTAATTATGATTAAACTCGTTTATCCTTTTTATAGATTCGTGCGGCATTGGCTAAGTTTCTAAACAAAAGGTCACAATCAGCTGATTTCAATTAAATGACCTTTTGCTATAGGGGCTGCGCTATAAAACAGCTAGACAATATGAGGACGTCCGCTAATTTTATTGCCAAATGCACGTGTGAGATAAATCAGAATTGCATCATTTGTCCACTTGCTTCATGTCTAGTATTACGAGCATTTTTTTTTAAAACTGCTGTCTTTATGAATGTTAAGGATGCAGATCCACAGCCTTACTTTAAAGGGTTTGCTTTGGCGCACTGGAAGCATTTGGATCGTTCAATATTTCAGTCCAAGCAAATTGTAAAAACACCAGGCAAAGGCTACCGTAGCATATATTTTGATATGTTATTCTGACATTTTATTGTGAAACCATAAGATACACTTCACTGTTTAGATTGTACGATTTCAAACTGCCGAGTGGTCTGTACGAATACGACTTGCAGCTGTACCCCTGGTTTCACAGGTCCCGGTTGTTGCGAAAAGATTATACAGCCCGCAGGTAATGTGTTACTCTCTAACGACATTGATCGACCAAAGATTGAAACTTCTAGAGGGTTAATGTAAAGGTTTTACGATTTGAAGATTATCAATACATATCACGCAGTAATATTTTGTATACACATTGAAGGAACAGGACATCATGTTTATCCCCGTAAATGGGATGCTTTAAGTGCGTTAAAATATTACAGCTAGTCATTTATCCTTGTAAAGACTACATACCACTTTAATTAATTCTAAAAACGCGTGTGAAATAGAAACTGTAATAGCTTTTTCCAAACCGACATTGGGCACGTAGGAGAGAATTGGAAAAATACAAAGTTATTTGTCAACCGTTCCATCAACAATATACAGTTTAAACATTCTATTCAAACCAATTATTAAAATATTTAATTTTAAAATTATTTTAAAATATTTAATTTAAAATTACTTAACATCCCTTTAATATACTGACCCAAACTCCGACTACTGTAGGGTATTTCCCAACATGTAAATTCCCATTAGCAAAATTTATATTGTACAACTATCAAATCTAAAATTTACCCTATGTCTAAGTTAATTATCGGTCTAGGGACAAATACGTATATTGGAGAGATTGCGTACGATTAGGTTTGATTCTTACAATCAGGATCCTAGCATACGCTTACTTTTACCGCGCACTCTTCTTGAGGGCTTTAAATCGTTTGGTCTTAATTAAATTTTGTTTGCTTCTAGGTGTGGCGGCCGCGTCCGCTATATTTATTAATTTATATCCATTTTTTCACTGACTTGTTTTAACGACTGTTCGTTTTGCCGTCTTTACCCGTTCCTGTATCGTGATTATATTCGTTTGCCATTTTTAAAAACTGGGGCAAAAATGAATAAACTAAACTAACGGCCTATGGGCATGTTTAAACATGTGGCATTAACATAGTTATTATAGATACTCAAGACTGCTTCGAAGACACTTGCAAGAATAACGGAACATGTAACGACTTGGTTGGAGGATATACGTGCTCATGCGCTCCTGGGTTTGCAGGAGTTAACTGCACAGGTATCAATATTTTTATGATATTCATGTTTTATAACAGGATAGCACAGGGGCATTATCACACAGGCAATTGTTGGATTACCTCATACCTACAATTGTGTTGCCAAAGCTATAGCAGTGTGGTGTATAACGATATTCCTCCGGTTTTAGTAGAACTCATTAATCAAATGGGTTCAGGTTAGATTGGCTAAGTGCCTTTCCCTAAGCACACGCATCATGAGGCCTTCTGGAGACTGTCAGCGCTCATACTGATTGATGATTTTTATTTTTTCTATCATGACTGTGGCTATCATAAATTACTGCTTTGCATTACTTTAATAGAGATGTGTCAGTGTTGACATGTAAAAAACATTATCTTAGAGAGTCTTTTATTCTATTCAAAATTATTAGTGCAACTTTATATTCGTGCAGTTTATTGTTGTGGTTTTATCTAGTACACAAAATTGATACAGTCTTAAATGATATTGGATATAATATTAATATTTATCAATCATCCTTAAAGCTGGTTGGAAAATAAAATCCAAAACCTGTCCATACTGACGTTATTAAATATACCATGCAGCCTAGCACAAATGTATAATCTTATCTTAAGGCCGTCTTTATTATTGACTTTCTAACATAGATTTGTTTATTTCTGAAGTTTACTGCAATTTTGGCAATATTTAAGGATATGACTTAATTATTTATAATTTTCTTCTGCAGATATTGATGAGTGCATACACAATCCTTGTCAGAACAATGGAACATGCAATAACACAGCAAGCGGTTATCAATGCAAGTGTACATCTAAGTATTCGGGGAGAAACTGCACTGATGGTAAGTTAAATTATGTAATTTCGTTTTTTTGTTACCGCTGTGGTAAACTGTCCCTGTTAACATTGTTTTAATCTCACCACATCAACTTTACGTACACTTTACCCATAATCCTTTTTTTTGTTAAAACAGTCACACTTTGGCATTGCTTCATATCGTTTCTTTTTATTTTGTTCTTTTTTTAAAGATTTTTTTCAGATATTAAGTTACAGGTCTTAATTTGGTGTTTAGGCTCACACGTGTTTTGATATTTCCACTTTGTTTATTTTTGATTTTGATTGCATTGCCGTCTTGCTTGAAAACATTTTCCAGGTTTGGACTCTAAATGCTACCTTGAAAAAATACTATTTTAGATTGGGTGAAAAGCAGTTGTTTTATTTTTAAAATGACTCACAATACCATTGATTCTACACTGACATATAATCATATAAAACTGCACCAGCAATAGACACCAGCAAAAAATTTATTCTTTGTTTTTAATAAAATTCTTTGTTCCACAGTGAGCCTCTGTAACCCCAATCCATGTAAATATAACGCACCTTGTTCTCTGGTTGGACAGTATGGACAAGATTATGAGTGCGATTGCGTGGGTGGGATATTTGGAAAGAACTGTTCAGTAGGTATGGTGATTAAAGCTTGTTAATATACAAAATAAAACTTTAGTAAAAACTAATCAAGACAAACTGTATAAGGTTCCTTTATAGCCCTGTAATAGGGAATATGCAAGGAGAATTAAAACATTTATCAGAATACCACTCTTGCAGTCGGGTTATCAGTGCTACTGCTGTATGTTTTTTTAGTACAGATTAATCTGTTGCAGTGTAATGACTACAATGGGAATGTTGCTACATTTTTTTGTTGAACTTATTAAATTAATTAGTTCCAGCAATGACTATAATTGCATAACCCCTAAATACCGGGTCATGCATTTTTATTTACTTTTTTAAGGCTGTAACCAAATAACCAAGTAATTGCTAATTTTTTTTCTTATGTCTATTCAGCTGCATAGAGTTTTGACACTTTTTACTAATTTTTTTGTTAACCTTGCTATTATTTTCTTTGCTATAAGAAGCAAAAATTAACTAAAGTAAAAAAACTAATTACTTGCAACAATATAAAATAATAACCACATGCTGTTGACCATTTAAATTTTTGATAGCTTACCCGATGCAGAAACACACTTATACTACTTTAATAAATTCCTAATTACCGATGAAATACCATTGCAGTTTGCAACTGTACAAAAGGGAAATGTGTACCGGTGGGAAACCCTGTCACATCGTTCACTTGTGATTGTGATAATGGATTTGGTGGTTCGAGTTGCTGTGAGAATGTAACAAGTAAGATTATGTGGCAGACTGTACAGTTCCAGAAGAATATTGATTGTAATTGTGATGAGAAAGATACCTATGTGTATCCCCAAAGTATGGAAAAACAGATGGGATCGCCAGATTTTCTAGTACCAGCGGTTGAATTACTAAAACTACTACAGTGTTATATTGGGGATATTGCTACAGCAACTCATTAAACTACTGACACAAGCAAGCATGGCTAATCACGTTCCTGAAGGCCATAACAAGCTTGCAATTAACGGACATTGGCATAAATGTGCTAATAAAGATTGAATTAGCCGATAGTTGACTATTAACCATCCAGTAGCGCTATATATTTTTGCAAACACAAGTTTCTGTCAATACTTGCTTGGAAAAATAAATTTTATTTATAAATCTGGACCAGAAGTAGCTGCTGAGGGCATCACTGATATCATTCATTACTAGATCATCAATACACTGTTCGATTGATTTTATGCCAAAATTTAAAAAAAAAATGTTTTTAAAGAAATTAAATTTTGTTTTTTTGGATTCTATAATAAATGTAATTTTGTACTTTACTTCTTTAAGTTAGATGGCTTTTAATAGAACTTATCTTAAATCCACTGTTTTTTCTCTCTTTTACCCAAAACATATACCAGACCACTGCATTGACTCACCATGCCAAAACAACGCGACTTGCAAATCGAACGCAACAGACTACACCTGCAACTGTCTACCTGGATACACAAACAAAAACTGCTCGGGATTCAGGGGTATTTGTAAATCTCTTATGAACATTACCTTTTTAAATGAATTAATTAACTTTTCTGAGGATAAATTTCTGTATGAAATATATATTGTTTTAACTTCGTAGATAAAAAATATACCAAGTGTTATCACATGGGTAATCGACACATTATCTCTAGTCGACTCTTGGGTTATGGAAGCAATTAACAAAGGCATATAGAATATTATGTGTCCTTTCCCAAAGCCGGAGCTAGTACAGTTTATTGATAAGTTATATTCCTGCATTTTTAAATTTTAAATTACCTTAAAATCATCAAAGGCTATTGGATCAAGGTAATATTCATTAAGTGTTCAATAAACAGAACAACAGCCAGGGTGAAAGTTGAACCTGCAACCTATGTAGTACCAACACTGGATGCTAAATCTTTACTGTGTGGACGAATACACATTGTTCCTTATCATATAATTTTCTATAATCTTGGCTGCTGTCATTTTAAACCATTAACCATGTGTCAAAACTTACTTCAAATTAGATTTCTGCGCCAACAAAACCTGCATGCATGGAGCAAAGTGTGTCAATTATATTGACCATGCAAAATGCCAATGTTTGAATGGATTTTTTGGAGACAACTGCTCAATTGGTAATATTTTTAATTGTAAAATGTGTTTATTTCCTAAATGATAGTAAAACCAAGAGAATGCGTTTCATCTTTGCTTTGGTTTCAATATTGCATAACCCATTTAAAACCACTGGTAATGTCCATTAAGTAGCCTACCATGAAAAGAGAAACATGCACTAATTAAAATGGGAAATTCTTCTTAACACTGCTTAGTGTGGCCCGTATGCCTTAACCCCCTAATTCTCCAGTCAGTTTGCTTAGTACGTTAAAAGTTGGGTCTTGAAAGGTTGTTGATAAAAACCAGCCACTGACTTGTTTATTAATTTATGGCAGGAATATTAAAATAAGTAAAAGATTAGAGTATTCACTAAATAGATTTAATATGTGGTAAAAATGTTAATAACGGCTTTTTGTTGTTGCAAAATTTGGAATGCGACATGATCAGAATAGATTTCATTAAAATGCTTGTAATCTTTTTCATACCACTTTTTACAGTATGTCGGTGTTTACATGGTAAGTGTGTCGGTGATGGCAACCCAGTCACAGACTACAAGTGTTTATGTGACCCTGGCTACACTGGTCGAAATTGCTGCACCAAAGGTAACTAACTACACTACTCATTTATTACATGGTGTACTGGCTACTAAACTGAGTGTATTTCGTTGGCAAGGCACTTAATGTTATTTACTTAGTTAAAGCCGCAAAAAATAAGCACAAAGGAATTGTTTCTCACATCCAACTGAGGACATGCGATGTAACAAGTGCTCTAAGTATTCTTCATTTCC
>CH000023.1:164692-183381 GCA_000149265.1 Ciona savignyi | reverse complement strand
ATTATTATCATTTTTTCTTGTAAGACTCCAAAGAGTATGGGTCTTATCTTTATCCTTTACTGAAGATTTCTATATCTACCAGGATAAATTTTCTATATCTACCAGGATAATCCATTCATTATTAAAAATTAGATTTTGTGACATCGGTTTTTTATTTAATCCTATTTATTTTAAATGCCAACTTTTATTTCAGTAAATAAGGAACCTTATAAACATCCTTTAATTTCAGTTCCGTGCACATGTGATAACAATGCTACTTGCACCCACATAAATGAAACTGACTACAACTGTACGTGTCTGCCGGGCTATACTGGAAAGAACTGTTCAATAGGTATATATGCACATTTAACTCTCATATGCTTTTGACACAACGCGCTTTTTGGCAGAATTCTGTAAAAATTACATTTAGACACATTTATACCGGTCATGCATAGCAAATAATTATGGACAGTAGGATCCATACAAATCACCTTATAGCATTTACTAGGGCACTTATTAAATAAATAATAATTTGCATTTACTGTACTTAACATATATAGTGTATGCAATAGATATCTATTTAAATCGGAGCAGTATATCACTTGGTTTATCGATTCATTTCCTTTAAACAAAAGAAACAAATGAACTGCTGAAATTTAGTTGGATAAAGCAATCTAAGTAACACTCTTCTTGCAATGGGAAATATACACCAACAGTTTGGCTATGGGTCAATTAAAAATAAAATTAAGTAAAAGCAAAATTTTATATTATCCAACCTATTAGCTTGCTGATTTGGTTCGCCGGCTTTCAGCTGAAGGGTTGTAGGTTAAAAACTGGTCGCTAGCTAGTCAGTTGTGTCCTTGGGCAACAGACATGGCATAACCCCAGTAGAATGATGGGTTTTACCAAAATTAAAGGAATGTTTGAATCATACACACTGCAATAGCGCCGGTAACCTGACGATAGACGAGAGGTTATCTGATGATTACTCTCTTGATAACGACACTTGTGTTTTCCCATTCATGAAGATGAATATGAATATCCTATTATTTTCTTCTTCAGCTATTGAAAACTGTGCCACAAATCCATGCAAGAACAATGGAACGTGTCATGATACACTTTCCAACTATACCTGCTCATGCGTAAATGGATATACAGGAAGAAACTGCACTGAAGGTATCAACTTTTAATTTAAATCAAATCAAACGGAATTTTAACCTAGTGTACTCAAATTTTGGCTCCTCTATATGACATTGAACAAAGACTACATATAAAAACAATAGATAAAAGGCTGTTTTTAACACAAATCAAAAATATAAGAGGCATACACCAAAATTTTGGCTATGGGTCGATTAAAAATAAAATTAAGTAAAAGCCAATTTTTATATTATCCAACCGATTTACTGCTGAGTTGGTGCGTCGCTTTTCTGCCGAACGTTGCAGGTTTTAAAATGGTCTCTAGCTAGTCAGTTGTGTCCCTGGGCAAGGCACTTAACAGACATTGCATGAACCAAGTGGAATAAGGGGTTCTACCAATTAAATAGTATGTCTGAATCATACACATTGCAATAGCGCGGGTAACCTGACGGTAGACGAGAGGTTATCTGGCGATTACTCTCTTGATAACGACACTTGTGTTTTCCCATTCATGTAGATAAATTTGAATATCCTATTATTTCTTCCTCAGCTATTGATAACTGTGCCACAAATCCATGCAAGAACAATGGAACATGTCATGATACAATTTCCAACTATACCTGCTCATGCGTAAATGGATATACAGGAAGAAACTGCACTGAAGGTAATTAACTTTTAATTTAAATTGTCCGGCCGGTTGGTCTAGCAGTTAAGTGCGTCACCGTTTAATCAGAACGTTGCAGGTATGAAACTGGTCGCTAGCTAGTTGGTTGTGTCCTTGAGCAAGGCACTTTACGGACATTGCCTAAACCCAGCGGATTAACGGGTACTACCAAATTGAAGGAACAAGTCTATCATATACAACACACTGCAATAGCTCCTGTATCCCGACGGTGGGTGCGAGGTGATCTGACGATTGCTCATGTGATAACCCCCTTGGTTTTCCCATTCACGGGGATAAACATGAATATCCTATCCTATCCTAAATCAAATAAAACGGAATTTTAACCAAGTGTACTCAAATGTTCACTCCTTATATGACATTGAACAAAGACTAACAAATAAAAGTTAAAAAATCTGTGCAAATCAAAAATATATTAAAAATATAAAATGGATGTGTAATGTGTTGGTTAAAGTCATTACGTGATAAACCTGAATCTGGGAGTTTAAAAAGTTATCGAATCCAATATAACATTCAAAATCAAGCATTCCTTTGCCATTAGGACAAATGTATAAAGAACATTTGTGTTGTGTTGAAGACACTTATGGAAGGTTACTGTGTGCTTATTTCCAAATAGGTTACTCGATTCTTATTTCCAGATCTAAATGAATGTCTGCTTGAATTCTGCCAAAATGGAGCCACATGTGTAAATTGTCTCAATGAATATCACTGTGTCTGTCCATTCGGGTACACAGGCAAAAACTGCTCAATAGGTAATTAAAAATTAACATAGATCTAATATGTGGTTGCACTAGTTTAAATGTAAACCTGTTTTAAACTATAAGATAGAACAACAGTTTATTTAAAGGGATCTGGACTGGTGATTTTATTAAAATTATTAATCTCATTACTCATATAGTACATCATGCTTGAATTTAAGACTCTTTGTTATCAAATCACAGTAAAGTAATTATGCATAAAAGTGCCAATTTTGTTATGCAGCATATTACAATATGTTTTATTTCGCATGCAGAAATAAATGAATGTGAGAGCTCACCGTGCGTAAACGGAACTTGTATCGATCTAGTAGATCGTTACAACTGCACTTGCTACACTGGGTTTTATGGGAGAAACTGCAGTGAAAGTATGAAAATTACTTTATGACTTGCTCGGTTTTGCTGTGTCGTAAATTTTGATTTTACATTCACTTATTTTAATAGCAATATTATGTATGTTTAGTCCTTATAGTATATTGTAATATATTGTAAGAGAAGAAGAAAATCTAAACCGGCTTTAAGATATATATTAATAAAAATGTATTCATTAAATTGCAAAATTAAAACAAGAAATGTGTATGGGATAGGCTAGGATATTCATGCTTATCCCCATGAGTGGAAAAACCAAGGAGATTAACACACAGGCAATCGTTGGATCATCTAGCGTGGGTTCGTGTAATGTCTGTTAAGTGCCTTGCCCAAGGACACAACCCACACCAGATAAAGTTTTAACCAAATTAGTAAACTAACTGAAAGCTTATATTACAAATAAACAGACAGAGATGATTGCAGTCCAGACCCTTGTTTGAACAATGCCACTTGCATAGATGGTTTGGACAATTATACGTGCAACTGTCTCGATGGATATGATGGAAAGAACTGCTCAACAAGTTAGCTGGTTTGATATTTATCCGGCTGGTTAAAGCAGTTGGCTAAAGTATCAGTCTTCGTTTAAATATTGATAGAATATATTTAAATTATACTAATTTATATATAAAGTGATTTAATTTTTTTAATCAATCTATTTATTTTAATTAATTTTACAAAACAAAAGTTTGCCACTTGCACAGTAGTTAGTATTTTCAGATTTTTTTATTATTTGCAAATGATCTATGTCGTTTTTTCACATAATGCCAACTAAAGGAATAAAAAACTGCTTAATAAGTTAATTTACGTTGTCAAAATATTTTGTAATTTTATTTCAGCAGCATAAAATGACCTTGTTCTTTTATTTTTCTTTCACCCTTTAAATTGTTCCAGGTATAAAACATTGTACATAAGGTATCCTACACAAGAACTCTTAACTACCTACTATCTGCTTTTGCATCATTAAGTCAATACAATTAAAAAACTTACAGTTTTTTTTAAACCCTTAGATATAGATGACTGTCAGAATAAACCATGTCAATATAATTCTACATGCACGGATTTGGTCAATGATTACAAATGTAACTGCACGGCTGGTTACTCTGGCAAAAACTGCTCAACTGGTAAGTGGTCAATCAGTTACAGCAACAATAAACATATTTTTTTACGGTGGTCTGTGGGCGGATGTATTGTTATTAACTTGCGCAGTAAGTTACTCATGTAAAATACTCATGTTTATTCTTTGGCGTTAAAAACAGAGAGGCTGTTATAACACAAGCAATTTTTAGAATCATTTGCTCACACTCCGGTTACATGATCTATTGTATTGTGTTTTATAGAATAATAACTAGTTTTTTTATTTAACTTATTAATCCACTTATTGCAAGCAACAAACTTTAATTGCTTTGTCTAGTCACTGCAGCACACGGCTAAACCAAACACAACTGTAACTTAAAAATCATTGTTTAAACTTAAGATATACCATGTTAACCTTAATTCTTTGTGCATGCATTTGTTAAAGATTAAGAATTTAGCCTTATAACCAAAGTATTAATTCCAATCACATGCCTTTAGTTGGGTTACTGGAAATATTAGAGTGTGTTGTATAGGATAAAGACTTTACTTTAGTTCCTAATCAAGCAATTATTCATTTTGTGCAAGCATCGTTGTAAAATGGTTTGCCTAAAAACACAATTATTAAGCCAGATGTTGTTTTTGATCCCACAACTTTTCAACTTGTGGCAAGTCGCATTACCACAAAGTCAATCAGCTAGACATCTGTTAAAGTTCCTTAACCTAAATAACATTGTTGCTTTAAACTTTCAGATATAGATGACTGTCAGAATGTAGATTGTCAACACAATTCAACATGCATAGATATGGTCAATGATTACAAATGTAACTGTACAGCTGGTTACTCTGACAAAAACTGTTCAACTGGTAAGTGATCAATTAATTGAAGCATATCTTAAATTTTGCAACATCCTTGGATAATGTTTTTTTTGCCAGTGTGCATTTTTATTGAATATTTTTTTTTTTTTTTTAGGTGTTAAAGCGTTTTAATCTGTAATAACATTGTTTTATTAACCCTCATATATATTCACCCATTGTAATCAGAAATATCAATGTTTAAATTTGTATTGAGGACTTTAAACTTTAATATCATCATTGCCTTATCTCTCAGATATAGATGAATGTCAGAATAAACCATGTCAACACAATTCTACATGCACGGATTTGGTCAATGATTACAAATGTAACTGCACGGCTGGTTATTCTGGCAAAAACTGCTCAACTGGTAAGTGATTAATCAATCAATCAGTGATATCAAAGTAATACTAAACCTGTAATATTCTCTGGTAATCAGTTGTATATGTCATTATTTTTCTGCCAACGAAAAAAATGTGCATATTATTATTTTAAAAAGACCTATTCTGTAGACAATAAAATCAATTTGGTAGCATTTGGCAATGTCAGTTGGTATAAAACATAGCTGGCTGGTCTGTTGTATTCATCGTTAAGACACGAATGTTACCCCTTGTGGTATGTGCTTATTATACTGGTTAACTTTAAATTATTGTCAAAATGTTGATTAGTGTTTAAAGTCTGATTATTATGTAATTGTTGATTAGGGCTTAAATCCTGATTATTGTCTAAACACAGATTTTCAACCTGCCAGGATACAAATGACATCACCATTAACCATATGGTTTTAAAGTTTAAAATTTCTTAAATAATTCTTAGAACAGCATTAATAGCCCCAACATTACCATAATAAGTACTTTAAATTAAAAATAATGACCCTTTTCCATGCACATTACCAGATATAGACGATTGTGCCCAAGGATTCTGTCAAAATGGAGCCACCTGTTTAGATTGTGTCAATGGCTACAACTGTGTCTGTCCTTTTGGGTACACAGGCAAAAACTGCTCAATAGGTAATTAAATCATTTAGGAAAACGAAGTGTATTTTACAATTGAATTATTTAAAAAATTATTTTTAGTGTATTTAGTATAACAAAATTACTATTTACATGTCTTACTGTGTATATAACTAAGTGTTACTTAGTTATTCCTAATATCTATACAAAAGGCTATGCCATCACTTAATAAAAACTTTAAAAGTACTTATAACACTAAAGAAAATTAGATGCAAAAAAAATTTATGACTCACATACTTTTTAAACAAACACTGATATTCCATAGCTAGTGTGAACTTTATTATTAAATCTACTTGACTTTGTTTTTTTAATACAAATTTAACTAATTGAGGTTTTTGATGTGAAAATTTGGTATAGCAAAACACAAATTATTTTCTCTACATCCAGATATAAACGAATGTGAGGGCTCACCATGCGTAAATGGAACTTGCAATGATCTGTTAGATGGTTACAACTGCACTTGCTACACTGGGTTTCATGGAAAGAACTGCAGTGAAAGTATAAAAGTTCCTTTTTTTGCTTGGCTCTGTTTTGTAGTAATTAAAAAAATGAATTCACTAGTGTGAACAACGTTTCTTTGTTTATAAGGGTTTATATAGAATACATGCTTTACGAGAACAGTTATCAGAAAAAAATTTAAAAACAAATGTTAAAAAAAGAACACCACATAATAAAACATTACATATTAGATAAAAAATGGTTGATAACCTTACTTCATTTATAGATACATCTGCAATTAAAAAAAAGTGAAATATAACGTATATAAAAATGTTTTTTAAACAAATAATGTGTAAAGATTTTTTTAAATAAAATACATTATATTCTGAAGCTTATCATACCTGGTTACCTGTAGTTATACTTTGCGGCATAAACCAATTTACTTAACTGAAAGTTCTTATAATTAACAGACAGAGATGACTGTAGTCCAGACCCTTGTATGAACAATGCCACTTGTATAGATGGTTTGGACAATTATACGTGCAGCTGTCTGGATGGATATATTGGAAAGAACTGCTCAATAAGTTAGTTGGTTTGATAATTATCCAGCTGTTTAATAAGTTAGTTGGTTTGATATTTATCCGGCTGGTTAAAGCATCGGCTTTACCACTTTTTTTATGGTAGAGGAATAGCCAAGGTGGTTATTGAACCAAGTACCTGTCTCGTTATTATCACTGAGCATAACCAATACACTACTTTATTATTCCCTAATATTCATAAACTAAAATATATTTTATGCTGACATACCATTTTACCCCTAGAATTCATTCAATGTAAAGATGGACCATGTCAGAATGGAAATTGTACTGATATACCGAATCTAAATGATTACTATTGCAACTGTACGACTGGCTACAAAGGAAAAAACTGCTCATCAAGTAAATTATTCTACATAATATTTTGTGATTTAACTCGAGTGACATATGATAGCAATGTTACATAGGGATAGGATATTCATGTTTATAACCGTTATTGGAAAAAAACAATTGAGTTAATACACGGACAATCGTCGGATTACCTCGTGCCCACAGTCGGGTTACCGGACCTATTGCAGTGCCTTGTGTATGATACAGACATTCTTTAAATTTAGTAAAACCTATAATTTGCTGGGTCCAGAAAAAAGCCGAAAGGTACCTTTCCCAAAGACACAACCGACTAGCTTGTGACCAGTTGAGAGACTGCAACCATTCGGTTAAAAGTCAACGCACTGATCCATCAGACTAATCAGTCGGACAAATTAGTTTTATTTTTTTGTCACTTATTCTGCTAGGTACATGTTGTCTGCTTTTTCTTTACTACGTCATTAAGTAAATAGCTCTAACAGTTTTAATGGCCCCTTAGATATAGATGACTGTCAGAATAAACCGTGTCAACACAATTCTACATGCACGGATTTGGTCAATGATTTCAAATGTAACTGTACAGCTGGTTACTCTGGCAAAAACTGCTCAACTGGTAAGTGATAAATTAGTTTTATTAAAGTAGTATTAAAAATGTTATGTGATTCGATATTCAGATAAATTTGTTCTTTAAATCCTGCTTGGTAAGCAAAAGTAGATACAATATACAAGGTAGTCATCAAAGAAATCTGCTGAATTTGGATAAATGCGTGGTAATTGGAAATGCATTAAAATGTCAACAATTCAGACTAGCTGGATAGTCATATGGTTTTAGAACCAAATAACTGATGTGTGAAAAAGTTACAGTGACTTCTTTCTATGTAACTTTATTTTGATTTAAATTTTTTTAATATGACCTTTTTTGTGGCCTCTTTCTTTGAGCTTCTAACATAAATTTGGCAACTCTCTGGCAATTTAATACATGCTACAAGATTTTAAACTGTATGCTTTAGTTTAATAAAAATCGTACAAAGTACCAATATTTAAAAAAATTAGACCAATGACCCTTTTTATGCACTTTACCAGATATAGATGATTGTGCGAAAGGATTCTGCCAAAATGGAGCCACTTGTTTAGATTGTGTCAATGACTACAACTGTGTCTGTTTATATGGGTACACAGGCAAAAACTGTTCAATAGGTAATTAAATCAACATTGATCTTATATGTGATTTTAATACTTGAGTAATTCTGTTTTTACTGTATTCTTATAAAAAATATCAAAATAATTGATGTTTAATTGGAACTCTTTCATGCACCATGATACAAAATTGTTTATTTGCATCCAGATATAAACGAATGTGAGGGCTCACCATGTGTCAATGGAACTTGCAATGATCTGTTAGATGATTACAACTGCACTTGCTACAGTGGGTTTTATGGGAGAAACTGCAGTGAAAGTAGGAATATTAACTTTTCACGTGCTTGGCTGTGCTTAAAATAACAATTCTGTTATTTCTGGTCCTTTTAAAAATATTGCTTTAGGAAAAGAGTAATTAGATATTAACCTATGGCTTTAGAACCTGCACGACTAATGTTGTAAGATAAAAATACAAACATGGATGCTAAAACTGGTTGTGTATAGATTATGTTGATTAAAAAAATCATATTTAAAAATATATAATGACACCATAATGCCTAAAGTCATGGAATGTAGTTTAAAACCAAATTACTACACTATCTGAAATATTGCTACAAATTTACAGACAGAGATGACTGTAGTCCAGACCCTTGTTTGAACAATGCCACTTGCATAGATGGTTTGGACAATTATACGTGCAACTGTGTGGATGGATATGATGGAAAGAACTGCTCAATAAGTTAGTTGGTTTGATATCTATCTGGTTAATTAGTTCAGTTGGTTTAAAGCATCATCTGTTGGTACCGTCAACAAGAAGCCAAAGTTTTTAGAAACAAAATAAGTCATCTCTTAATTACATACAAATCCAATAGCTCCACACTAACACACAACGGTAGGCAAAAGGCTATCTGACGATTACCTGTGTGATCGCTCTCTACATTTTTTATTAATCTTGTCTTGGCATCATTTTTGTTTTGCAATCGTATTTGTGTTCACCATAATTCATTTTATAATACTTTAAATTTAAATACGATTATACATTAACCCTCAGATATAGATGAATGTCAGAATAAACCATGTCAACACAATTCTACATGCACGGATTTGGTCAATGATTACAAATGCAACTGCACGGCTGGTTACTCTGGCAAAAACTGCTCATCTGGTAAGATACTAGTGAAATATTGCAAAGTAGCCTATATTGTAACATGTGTTGTTGGTGTAAATTTTATCTATATATATTAGGTTGGTTGATCAAATATAAAGAAATGTTTTGCAATATTGAAAATATAGAACAATTTATGTTAGGTTATTGCCAGTTAAATTGTTTTTTTTTTTGTGTAAAAAATCAATTTGGAGGCATGTAACCAGGCTTAAGAAAACTTGTAGAGAGTGCAACACACTGTGGTAGATTCATCAAAATAAATTATGAATTATGTCAGTCTTTGTTCCAATAAATTTTAATAGCAGACTTATGTTTATCCCTGTGGATGTAAAAAACAAGTTATAATAACATGGGCCCTGATAGAATCACATGTCCACAATATTGTTTTTATAATAGTGTGATGTTGACTAAAATTTTTTATTCCATTAAAAAACTACATTCTGGCAACATTCACCAAGTGCCTTGCTAAATAAAATATTGATTAGATAGTTTTTTTCTTTTTTCTGCACCCTTTCTCTGGTAACTTAACCCAATAGAGAAGACTCCACCAGCCGTACCATCTAATCAATGCCTGCTGTTTCCATTAATTTGTCATTACAGATTGCAGTTTTAAAAACTTAATTAGCATAATATATTTATATTTTATTCAGTAAATTAAAAAATACAAGTGTCATTATCAAATAGGCAATTGTCAAATTACATAATGTCCACCATCGCCTTCCTGGAGCTATTTTAGTTTATTGTATTTTAAAAATGTTGATTTAACAAAATAATCCGCTGAGTACTGGCAATTTCCATGAGTGCCCTGTCCAAGGACACAAGTGATTAAGCCAGCGGCTGGTTTTAAACCAAGATCCATTTGGCTTAAAGCAAATGCTGTAACCAACTGAGCTGTGTGGACGGAATTGCTTACATTTTCCTAGTTTTGACTATTTCCATGTATTTTGATTATTTTGGTGATCTAAAATGCTGTTCTATTTTGCCATACTGCATTTTTATGTTGAACATATATTTTTTAGTAATAATATATTAAATAATTCCTTAGATATGGATGAATGTCAGAATACACCATGTCAACACAATTCTACATGCACTGATTTGGTCGATGATTACAAATGTAACTGCACGGCTGGTTACTCTGGCAAAAACTGTTCAATTAGTAAGTGGTCCATTATAATATTGTAATATTAAGCATGTTGTGTTCTGTACTATTCAGGTGCATTTGTTATTTATTATGTGGCTGGTTGGCAAAATTAAAATGGAACATTTTTTTGCGATTATTGTAGAATAATTTTAAAGGGTTTTTGAATTTTTAGATATATGTATATGTATCATTGTATGTACAGTTATTATAAATGATATTATAACAGGCCGTTAGTATTATAACATGTACAGGTGTTAGAAAACTCTGACATTGCGGTAACCAATGGTATAATCTTGTGTTAATAGGCTGGTAACTATACAATATTTATTGTTTAACCTATTAAACCACCGGTATTTAGCCTTATTTAGGGACCTTTCCCAGTGACAATTGGCTGGTTTGGATGTCACTATTTATTTGATCGGCAGTCTGAGATGCTACAAATAAACCATTTTTGGAAAATTACTGACTGTTATTTTTACCCCTGTAATAAGTGATAATGATATAAAAATTTTGTATCTTGAAGCTATATCTTAGCATTTTTGATCATGTGGTGTACTGAGATTTTAACACCTCGTTTTATTAAACCTCAGATATAGATGAATGTCAACATAAACCATGTCAACACAATTCTACATGCACGGATTTGGTCAATGATTACAAATGTAACTGCACGGCTGGTTACTCTGGCAAAAACTGCTCAACTGGTAAGTTATTATTTAGTTAGAGCATGCCACATAAAAGTATTGTGTTGTGGTAATGGGGTGTATTAGTCCCTTATGTCCTGTGTGTTGGGGATATATTTATAAAACCAATAAGTCACAATTATCTTGAATTACATTTGTAAAATTTGTGTGTATTTTAGGATATATAAATTGTTATTATTAAATTATTTATCTACTTTGGTGGAACTTAATGTACCTAAATAAACGTACTAAACTAATGGATTCAAATGAGTTAACAATCATCAAATGTGCATCTTATATAGTACATACTTTAATTTATGAACAAAATCATTGGAATCTACAAGGTTTTATACATTAAAATTTAGTGGCACATGTGATGCATTGTAATATCCATAAGAAATAACGATCATGTGTTTTTGTGGAGAGAGTAGGGATTAAAACTATAACCTGTCTGGTCATGCCAGTCATTCTTAACCACTACTCCAAGCGGTTAGACTTAAGAACATTAAAATGTGATTAATAATGATATGTTGATTAACCCTCAGAAATAGATGAATGTCAGAATAAACCATGTCAACATAATTCTTCATGCACGGATTTGGTCAATGATTTCAAATGTAACTGCACAGCTGGTTACTCTGGCAAAAACTGCTCAACTGGTAAGTGATTAATTAGTTAGAGCATAGCCACATAAAGTCTTGTGTTGCAGTAATGGTGTGTTTTGGTTCCTTATGTCCTGTGTGGTGGGGATATATTTATTAAACCATTAACTCAGAATTATTGTTACAATGCAGCCTTCAAAATTGAATTTCCGTAACATAGGCTGCTTGTAACGTGGGCACAGTCAAATACACTCTCTTGCTTCCTCGAAGTGTTATATATTGTAAAGCAAAAGCGATTTTCTGTAAATAAAAATCAACATAAATATAAAAAACACAATACAACAAACGTATTAAAAAACCATTCTTACCGAACTGTGCGTGATCCCAATCTAATTTTTTTACATAAATTTGAAATTGCATAAATATATCCTAATGCTCTGCGAAGAAATAAAGAAAGAAAATCTGTTAATAAACAAATACTATAACCGTTAACAAATACTATAAGACTAAAGACTCATTTGGCTTACAACTGAAATATTACAACGAACTTAGAGGTCGAGCATTTAAAGAAGGAAAACACGTCGATTGCCAATTAGCTTGAGCGTCTTATCGCACAACTTAAGGAAGCCGGAATTTAAATAAATTAAGGAACGTAAAAGGCGAGAACAAATTAAAGAACAGTAAAGAAAAAATGTATACAATTATCTTGAATTACATTTGTGAAATTTGTGTGTACTATAGGATATATGCATAGTTATTATTAAATTGTTTATTTACATGGTCAAGAAAATCTCTTAGGTGGAACTTAATTTACCTAAATAAAAGAACTAACTCAATTGAATCAAATGAGTTAACAATCATTGAATGTGCATTTTATATAGTTCATACTTTAATTTATGAACAAAATCATTAGAATCTACTAAGTTTTATACATTAAAATTTAGTGGCACATGCGATACATTGTATTAGCTATAAAAAATAACAATCATGTGGTATTGTGGAGAGAGTAAGGATTGAAACCATAACCTGTCTGGTCATGCCAGTCATTCTTAACCACTACACCGAGTGGTTAGACTTGGGAACATTAAAATGTGATAATGCTATGTTGATTACCCCTTAGATATAGATGAATGTCAGAATACACCATGTCAACATGATTCTACATGTACGGATTTGGTCAATGATTACAAATGTAACTGCACGGCTGGTTACTCTGGCAAAAACTGTTCAACTGGTAAGTGGTCAAATAATTATAACTAAATAACCCTAAACTTGTTTTGTGAATGTACCTAAATAAAAGAACCAACCCAATGGAATCAAATGAGTTGTGTATAATTTAAAGTAAAATTCTATAATACACAATACAATGTAATAGCTTTAGCCAATCAACTGTACTATATTCTAACGAATTCCTGTACTATGGAATATGATGTAGGGTAATCCAATACTATTGATATGAAAAATGGAGGGGCATTATAACATTTTTATTGTTCGGAATTATGTGCATTGTTGATGCCATTGCAGCGTGTTGTATTAGATGGTGGCATTGCTATACTGTTGGTTAAGCACAACACAATACTTGGATTGAGCAATATCAATATTCATGATGGTTCTACCAAAATTGAAGAAATGTCTCAATCATACACAATACCCCACAATAAGTACAGTAACCCAAAGGTGAACGTGATATTCTGACTATTGCCATTGTGTTAATGTTCCCATTCACTGGGGTAAATATAAATATCCTATCATATCTTCTTTAATCAAGTGCCTGGCTAAAAGAAAATACTAACTACCTATTAACCGGTTTTGATCCTGCAACCTTATATTTGCCGACTCACAGAGCCAAGCAGCTGGACTGTATGATTATTAGTTCCTACCCCTTGTGATCAGATCTATCGTTGTGTACATTTGTACTGAGAGCTTTAATCTCTTTAAACATTGGTGCATTATCCTACAGATATAGATGAATGTCAGAATACACCATGTCAATATGATTCTACATGCACAGATTTGGTCAATGATTACAAATGTAACTGCACAGCTGGTTACTCTGGAAAAAACTGTTCAACTGGTAAGTGATCAAGTATTTGTTGTAACCTACCATTAATTTAATGGTATTGGGGTGGATTTGTCAATTATGTCTTGACATTTGACAGTGAAAGAAATAGTATGGTTATCATTGAATATCTTTTAGGAAAATATTTGTGTTTTTTAAGGTTATTTAATTGGGTATTATTTAATATTTATTAAATAGACAAAAAATATATATATAATGGCATATGAGGTCACCATACAGAAAGTTGCGTGTTATGATAGGATATTATTAATGGTTTATCCTTGTTAATACGAAAATGAGGGAAGTTTTTATTTTAATGCATTTTGGAAACACCCACGAAGAATCTTGTCAAAAAACTGACCAGCCAGCTACTGGTTTTGGTCCTACAACTCTTCCATTGACATTCTGACACACATCCACTTCGCAAATGGCCCTACATACCACATGTTGATTTCTAATCATTGTGTTCAGAGATATCAATGTATAGATTGGTATTAAAGTGCCATAGTTTTTACTAATGTTATTGTATTTATTCTCAGATATAGATGACTGTCAGAATACACCATGTCAATATGATTCTACATGCACGGATTTGATCAATGATTACAAATGTAACTGCACAGCTGGTTACTCTGGAAAAAACTGTTCAATGGGTAAGTGATCAAGTATTTGTTGTAACCTACCATTAATTTAATGGTATTGGGGTGGGTTTGTCATTTAAGTCTTGTCAGTGAGAGAATTAGTATTGTTATCATTGAATAACTCGAAAATATTTGTGTATTTTAAGGTTATTTAATCGGGTATTATTTAAATATTTATTTAATGGACAAAAAATATATATAATGGCATATGAGGTCACCATACAGAAATTTGTATGTTGTGATTAGATACTCATGTTTTATCCTTGTGAATAGGAAAATGGGAAAAGTTTTAATCTTAATGGGTATAGGAAACATCCACAAAGTATCTTGTCAAAAAACTGACCAGCCTCTGGTTTTGATCCTACAACTCTTCGTTTGACATCCTGACACACTTCCACTTAGCAAACAGGTCTACATACCGCATTGATTTATAATCATTGTATTCAGAGATATTGATGTATAGATTGGTATTAAAGTGCCCTAGTCTTTACTAATGTTACTGTAATTATTCTCAGATATAGATGACTGTCAGAATACACCATGTCAATATGATTCTACATGCACGGATTTGGTCAATGATTACAAATGTAACTGCACGCCTGGTTACTCTGGCAAAAACTGTTCAATTGGTAAGTGATGAAATAATTATAACTAAGTAGCATGTAACTGGTTGTGTACTATGGTCATGGTACTTTATAGACAGTGAACAAATCCAGTAAATTGGCTTTAATGTGAATGTAACATATCAATTAAAAAAGTTAACAAAACACTTTGATTTATTACATTATTGTTTATATGTACAAACACAAACAGCTTTCTTTTTCCTGTAAATTTATAAATATGAGATTTTCAATGGTTTTCTTAGGTCATATTGCAACCTTATTTTGAAAATGTTTTCTGCAAATGTAAGAGTTTAAACCAGAAATAACATAATTATTTTACTACTTAGATATAGATGACTGTCAGAATACACCATGTCAATATGATTCTACATGCACGGATTTGGTCAATGATTACAAATGTAACTGCACAGCTGGTTACTCTGGCAAAAATTGCTCAACTGGTAAGTGACCAATCATTTATAATAAGGTTGTAATAAACATATTTTATATTGTGGTGGATTTATCATTTACTCGTGTGGCGGTGTAAAATTTGCAAGTACCATATATTTGCAGATATAAACATGGTTATTAACAAAAACATTCTATCATAAGTTAAGAAAATATTTTCAATAACATGTGTAGCAATATACATTTTGTGTGTTTATAGGCATTCTTTCTTTTATTTCTTTGTGCTATGTAACGAACTATATAGCAAACATTGATGTGTATCAGATATTGTATATACTCAAATTTATAAACAAAATCCATTAGCAGTTACTGTTTTTTACATTAAACTTTCGTATCATATGCAATGCATTATCATGTGGTTTGGTTGTGTAACCAGGGTAAGTTTTGAACTTGTAACCTGTCTAGTCATGTCAGACGCGCTTTACCACTACACCAAGCTGGGACCAAAGACAATTTAACTTGATTATTATTGTAATGTTGATCAACCCTCAGATATAGATGAATGTCAAAATACACCATGTCAACATGATTCTACATGCACGGATTTGGTCAATGATTACAAATGTAACTGCACGGCTGGTTACTCTGGCAAAAACTGCTCAACTGGTAAGTATTCAAATAGTTATAACAAAGTAACACTAAACATTTTAACTGCTGTGGAATTCGGTGGATTTATCATTTATATTCTCTGGGGAAATGTGCATGGTAATGTGTATAGAGTTATTGACAAATAAGTTATAATAAATCTGTGTATTTAAAGATGTATACATAGTTATTAACAAATAACTTATTAATGCTAACAAGAAATTAATGTTATAACATTTAGACCTATAGCCTTAAGGTTGTGGGTTCAAAACCCGCCTTCTTTTCTAATTTTGTGTGTTATGTAACAAGCTACATAACAATCATTGAATGTGCATTGAATATGGTACATACATTATTTTATGAACAAAATCAATTAGCATCTACTGTAATTTATACTTTAAAATTCTGTGGAACATGCAATACATTGTACTAGTTATAAAAACTACATTTGTATGGTTTGGTAGCCAAGTGGGGATTAAAATCAGAATCTGTCTGAACCCGCCAGTTATTCTTTACCAGTACACAATGCGATTGGACTTGACGACATTAAAATTGTATTGATAATGTTGTATAAATTAATTCTTAGATATAGATGAATGTCAGAATACACCATGTCAACACAATTCTACATGCACGGATTTGGTCAATGATTATAAATGTAACTGCACAGCTGGTTATTCAGGCAAAAACTGCTCAACTGGTAAGTGATTAATTAGTTAAATCAAGGTAACATTAGACATAGGTTTTATCAAAAAGGGGCAATCTCAAGATTATTTCGCTATTACTGCCAGGTTAACCGTATGTTACGTCAAGTTGAGTACAAACTATTGATTTCTGGTGATTTATGCCAAGTGCCTTGTACAAGCACACAACCGTCTAGCAAATGACAGGTTTTGATCCCACATCCTTTCTGTTGCCAGAAGACCGGCGACGCTTTTTACGATTGATCTAAACAGCAAAACAAACAAAAAAAGAAGACATTGCTATACCTTGATTTAACTAATTAATTCACTGGGTTTAAGCAATATCCACAAAGTACCTGAACATGGGTCAAAACTGGCTACTTAGCCGCCGGTTTCGTTCCTGCAACCTTCCTGTTCACGTCCCAACACCCTTTACCTGCGCAAAGTGACCTTCCCAAATAGTGACCATTTTTACTACCCAATGTAATCAGAAATATCATTGTTTAGATTTGTATTAAAGACTTTAGACTTTAATATCCTCATTACATTAATCCTCAGATATAGATGACTGTCAGAATAAACCATGTCAACACAATTCTACATGCACGGATTTGGTCAATGATTACAAATGTAACTGCACAGCTGGTTACTCTGGAAAAAACTGCTCAACTGGTAAGTGATCAGTAAGTTTTATCAAAGTAGCATTACACATATTTTATACTTTGGTTTTGTAGTGTATTTGTCACATGGGTATTGTTTACTTGTGAGGAAATATAGTGTGTTTGGAGATATATACCTGAACTATCATAAAATACAAAATTCCAATTGACAAGAAAATCAATTTGGTCACATGTCAGGCCTTATATGATAATGTGCATGTTCACAACCTACTTTTTGCCAATATTTCTTATTGGAAAAAGTATCTCATACAATAAAGCAGCCCAATAAAATCTAATCATCAGTTTATAAATGTAGGTAAAGTTGTACCATGTTTAAGCCATAGGTAGTTGTTAAATGAATTTAAACTTGAATACCTTTTTTACATTAACCCTCAGATATAGACGACTGTCAGAATACACCATGTCAATATGATTCTACATGCACGGATTTGGTCAATGATTTCAAATGTAACTGCACGGCTGGTTACACTGGCAAAAACTGCTCAACTGGTAAGTGGTCAATCAGTTATAACATACTAACATTTTGTTTTTTGTTTTGAAATATAATGAATTAGTCATTTATACTGTATGTTGGGGAAATTTGCAATCGATTATAGTTTGATAAATTTTGATGAATAAGTGTATTTGCACTAATTTTTAGTTGTTTTCCTGGGTAGGTTAGTATATTAGTAAACTTCTGTATTATTATATAATATACAATAATTTTGTTTTCCCCTGATTGTGGGCAAACTTAGGAACGTTATAATGTACCTATTTCTTCAAATTAGTTATCCAAATTTAGGTTGTTCTGACTATTGCATCGTGTTTTGTAAGATAGTGATATTACTTCTAGCTTTTTACAACTAAATTATTCACTGGATATAATCAATGTTCCCCAAATGTCCTTCAAAGGATACATCTGACCAGCTGGTTACTATTCAACCAATTCTACCACCAACTCAACTGGTCTGTTTAACGACTGATGTTTTCAAACCATTGTTATTAAAAAGTATTTATATTAAGCTTTTCAGTATAAACAAGTTGAATTGATTACCTGTGC
>CH000023.1:98508-155910 GCA_000149265.1 Ciona savignyi | reverse complement strand
GAATAAAAAATGTAGATTGTTTAAAACCATTGATAGACATTTCTCTAGTTTAAGAAAATTAATAATTTTTATTAAACCATTAATCCACTGGGTTCAAGAAACTTCCATCAAGTGACTTGTCTAATGATACATTCACACAATCTCCAACAAAAGGGTATGTTGGTATGTAGTAGATTTTTAACAGAAACATTCCCTTTGTTGTGAGGTGATCACTATCTTTATTTGACAGTATCAATATTTACCATGCTGACGCTGTATGACAGTTGATCAAAAATCCAAAACTATTTCAATTCCTACAGAGTACTGTGGAATTTGGCTCGCAAGCTGTTCTGTCCATTGTCAGTAAAGTGGGATGTGCTCTCTCCATTATTTGTGTGGTCATAACATTCATCATCTACGTTACTATTAGGTAAGAACACAATAGGCTTTATCGAAAAAAAACATAGAAAGGTACATGACTCTCCAAACCTGTTTGGCTGGCTTATCTTACAAAAATAGTTTTTGCCAATTTTGTATTTAAACCCATAGCCATGAGCTACATGCACCCAACACTCTAACCCAAGGCTTTTCACACTTTTAAGCTTGCGACCCCTTTTATTGTATTAACATTTTCTGCGACCCTTCTTTATGTATAAAATCCTGAACAAATTAAAATTTATACAATATCAACACCCAGTTTGGAAAGCCCTTCTCTCACCAACTCAGCTAATGTCAAATTTAAAGTAATTATTCCAAGTCATGCCACCCACTATCACCATTACTCTATGTAATACCAACCACACAAGCGAATCTTACAACCAAAATTACTTGAATAATATGAGATTAAAGTCTAGACAACTAGTGTCCATATGAGATCTATTAATATCACAATATTGGTAGGTGATCGATTGTTTGTGCTGTACGTAAAGATTGGTAAAAATATAGAAAACCTGACCAGGAGCATAAGGTGTTTTGACAAATTACCGTGTTTTATTGACGGTTGTTTGTTACCTCTGATGATACCCCCCTGACAACTCTATTTATCCTCTACATGTTAGATCACTGCGAGACCGCAAACCAACTGTGTATCTGATCAACCTCTGTATCTGCCTCTTCATCATCTATGTTACGTACCTCGTTGGCGTACCTGCCATTGAGACGAAAACGGGTTGCGACACGGCCACCATATTCTTGCAGTATTCGCTGCTTGCTTTCTGGTTTTGGACCGGTGCCAATGCGTACAACCTATATAACATGTTGGTCAATGTAAGTACTTTTTTGTTAGTGTTGATAAGTGTAAAAGTGTTAATGCGGCTCTGAAAAATAGGGCAACATTAAAGGATGAAAAAGATGAAAATAGGGGAAAAAACAGTAAAATGAATTGAACAGTAAAATGAAATGAATTGAAACTAATTAATTGAAACTAATTCTTATTTTGTCTTAAACACTATTTTAACCCCACTGACCATAAGTCCAACCACAGCTCAATTACTAAAACCAAAATTCTTATCTTTATTTTGATGTGCATTTTGATGAGTTCCTCTTTCCCACCTCCCTCCTTTCCCACTTTAGTTAGTTTAGTTTATTCATTTTTTGCCCCAGTTTAAATCTTTTAGTTGTCCCAGTAACAGTAACTTAATAAAGGTACGTTAAACTAATGAATTAGCATGAGTCATACAAAACTGCAATAAAGTCAAAACATAAGCTTTATGCACAGAAATAGTCTGAAACTTAAGCAAATGGTAATGCAATGACTTTTTACAAATATTTGTAAAATACAGGTTTTTGGCGGATCCGACCAGTTGGCCACATGCAAACTGGTATCGATATGTTACCTGGGTCCCCTGGTCATAGTGGCAGCTAATGTTGTTGCAACTATTTTTACCACTGATGTGGCAAACGGACAGGCAGGTTAGTAGTGTTTAAGCTCATGTTTTGTAACTACCCTTTTAATTCAAAAGGATGAGGATGGGATATTTATGTTTATCCCGGGAATGGGAAAACCAAGGTGGTTAACACACGGGCAATCGTCAGATCACCTCACGCCCACCGTCGGGTTACCAGAGCTATTGCAGTGTGTTGTGTTTGATGGAACATGTTTCTTCAATTTAGTAGAACCTATTAATCCTCTGGGTTTAGGCAATGTCTAGCTAACAACCAGTTTCACACCTGCAACCTTTCGATTAAAAGATTGTCAGACTAATCAAGCGGACTAAAAAGAATAACAATAAACCACTAAAGAATAACATATATTCACTATTTATCAAAAAGAAGCATTGTCCCACATTGTTTAGTTTATTTTTTGTTTTCAAAGTAAAAAAGCAAGAGGATCTTGTATAAAGTTGGAAACAAGAGAAAAAGATTGTTGATTGTAAACTCAATAAAGTTTTAACTTTCAACTCTATCCTCAGATCCCAACTTTGTGTCAGGATACAGACTCACACACCTCTGTTGGTTGCGGCATTATTCTCTTTACTTTGGCTTTCTATTTCCAATGGGTGTTATTTTATTGGGATGCATCATTATCTTTATAGTAGTCATGGTCAAACTCACTGTAAAACGGAAAAAGGTAACATCATTTTTTTATCATGCTTGATATCGAACCACTGACCACTAGATTGTTATGAGATTTATTTTTGTCCAATCTGTGTGTATTTCAGCCAACTGCCCAAAAATACTGTATTTCTGTTCAAATGTTAAATAGGAGTGGATACTAATGTTTATCATCACAAATTGGAAAAGTCCGAGGGTGGGAATGAGAAATTCACAGTATTGTGTTCCCTCAGTTCGTTAACCAAGCTATTGCATTGTGTTGTATACAATGCAAACTTTACTTCTGTTTTTATTTAACTTATTAAAGCTCTAGCCAATGTTGCCTTTTGTCTTAAACCCACGGCATTTGAAGTCCCAGATTGCCGTGTTGTAAATGAGATAACCAACTCTTAACATATGCAAAGCAAATAACAATTATTTTAACAAGGTTGAAGTGCTATCCATTAATTGTATTACTTAGGACACAACCATATAGTTTAGTTTTAGTGAAAGGAGTGGTTACCTCTGAGAAATTTATGTTTTCTGACCACCATACTTTACCACTAAACCATACAGTTAGATCACCAAATTACCATATTACTAGACTTCACTTGCTTGTTGATGGTAGTCAAACTTTATTCCCTAATGAATTTTTATATCTGCTTTGGACAAAATTAGAAATTTATTTTGGACAAAGCTGATAGATACTAATATAAATGACACTGCACTTTGACCATTTATGTATATTTTCCCTAGGTTCAATCCACAGCCAAGGAAAGTGGGGTTAAACAGGGTCTTCTGTTTGCAGCTGTGCTGTGTTCTTCCATGGGCCTGGCGTGGGTGTTCGGAGTTTTAATGCTTGCCTCAACCACGCCAGTTTATGTGGAAGTGATGGCATGGCTATTTACCATATTCACCACTACCCAGGTTATTTTTTGTTTATTGCATTTTTTCTAAAAGTCTAGTTAATTTTCGACGTACGTACACCAAAAATATATGGAAATCTCTTTTCCATTTTCCATCCTACCAACGAAGTTGTCTGTCTTGTCCACTCAAAATCAGGCAAAAGTTAGAAAAAATCCATCCAGGTTCGTTTGTATTAACAAGAAACTAACCACCTGCTAATTACTTTGATTTTGCACATACTGACTTAGTCTGTGCTTAATGGGTTAAACAAAAACTGCAGCAGTCTCTCCATTACATAAACTCGAGGTATTCTGACAATTTCAAATAGTGTTCTATCTTCTCTAAGTTTTTCATTACCCAAAGATATTTATTTCTAAGAAAAAAGAAGAAAATGCATTTTTTAAATTTCCGAAAATAAAGTTTTTAATTTTTTATCAGGGAATAACCATCTTCTACCTGAACTGCTTGCGCCAGAAGTCGGTAAGAAAGATGTGGTTCACGCCACTGGTTGGAAAATACTTTGGTCGCTCCGCCTCTCTCAAGCCTTCCTCTGTTTCCCGCGACAACAGCAAAATGAACACTTACAGCACCGCACCATCGCTTTCTCAGTGACGATGTAATCAAAATGCGAAAAAAAACTGAACGCTTAAAGAGGACACTATTTTTTTGCGTGATGACAAATCTGTTTTTACTTTTAAATCCAATCCCAAAATTTTACTGTATTTACTAAGAAATAATTGCTTGATAAAGTTTTTTGTGGGATGTGTACGTTTATTGCCTTAGGTTGGAAAAATACCAGCAGTCAGTTGCAGCAACTATTACACTGTGTTGTATAATAGAGATATTATGTGAAATAATGAGTTAAGTAAAACTGGATCAATGCAACATCGTCATATCTCAGGGTTAAGTGTTGTAACTTGGAACACAGTTGACTACAAAGCAACAGCAAAAGTTTGTTTGCAAATTAGGTTGCTAGCTTGACTGAAAACTTGATGTGGTCTTTTTTTTGCGGGGATGTTGTAATTTAAATTTCTCTCTTTAACTATCATTGCCACAATCCCAAGATCTTTATGCTTACTATTGTTCTACTTTTGTTTAATGTGGATTGTTCTTGTTTTGGCTAGTAATGAATAAAGAATAAAATGTCAAATAAAAATTCAAGGATTGCCCAAAACCGACAAGCTTTCGACTGAACTTAATAAGCTAACCAGTGAGAGTTCTATAGAATGAAGGCAATGTTTCTTACCTAGGATATTAATGTCAAGTGGTGGTTAGTAGATGGATAACACCTGTCAATACGACCTTTAGGCAGTCCTCACTACAGCTCGACTCATTTCTTATAGTAAAAATATGTAGCAGAATGTTTTTTAGTTCGAGATAGAAGAGAACATTATTGGGTATTTTGTTTATTTTAACACACCAAGGCAAACATTAAATGCAACAGCTTGGTTAAAGCACTGTGTAAATTGTCTACTATTCACGTAAAGCTGTTGAAACACTCATGGATTTTGCTTATGTATTTATGGTGAGAAATGGCACATAATGACACTTACGTTGATAAAAGGTGTTAACAGGAATGTAAAAGGCAACCAAGGGTTAATTCAAACCAGTTAACATTTATCTTACGTGGTGGCAGAAGTAATTTCCATGAAAAAATGACTGATTTTATCAGTATGAAATATATAATGTGCGACAAACATGGCTGAAGTTAACAGGTTGGATGGACTGTCCTGTAGGTCAGGGAAAACATGTTGCAGAAATAGTCGTGGCCCACATATTCAACTGGATCTGCGGGTGCTGGAAGAAACTGCTGGGTGGATGAACTCCAAAGAAGGTTTTTGCCGTAACGTCGGGCAAGTATGGGTGTGACATCCCTCTACAAATAAACAGGTTTGTTAACTGATAACAAAAGAACCATTTCTGAGTGGAGATTAATACTGTATGCACGATATGGATCATTTTTTATATAAAAGTCTGCAGTATTAGTTTCCACGTTTGTTTTAATGCTGTAAAATTTCTTGTAAAATTTAAAATGACTGTAAAAAATCAGAACAGCGGTATATATACAAAAAACACAACTGACATTTTAGGGGGAGGGGTAAATGAGTTATGTAAAAACAAGATGGTCACAATTAAAACATCTGAGAAAGGAGTAATTTCTAATCTTTGCCCCATAATTCACTTAAACTAAAAACCCAATCCCAACACTAATCTCAATGTCTTAATTTTCATTTTGGTGTACAGTTTACCTTATTTAAGTTTTCTTGAAAAAGTCTACATTTTCCCCGAGTAAGTAAATTAAAAAAATAGAACTTAATTACACGGTTGTAAAAAAACAGTTAAGTACACTCAAACATATGCGCAGGCTTACCATAAGATTGTTTAATGAAGTAATCATATGTGATATTACTCCAGTGGGAGTGCCAGCTTTCATAACCACAGCATGGGAGGGTACACGACCAAGGTTGCAACTACTCCATTGAGATGGATGGGCTCTGTAAGGAGAGTGAAATTAACAGCTTATTTTCTTATTAGAAACATAACACCCTTAAATACGTGTGTTAAAAATGAAAAATGGCATATTGGTTTAATCCTTTTTTTGTTCAGACTATTTTACAAAAGTTTATTTCAGCAAATGAAAATGCAAGGGGTGTAGTATCATATGGGTAATATGTTTGATCAATATCTGTGGCTTGGTAGTGACTATGGCTAATAGAATAAGTTGTTGGTTGAATAATTTTGAATATGTCAGGAAAAAACAAACAAAAATGAGACCCCCACTAATTGGACAAAAGTGAACTTACCTGGTTAAGTTGGGGCACAATAACATAAAGCCATCTTGCTCCTCTGGCAATATAGTTGTCTCCTTCATAAATGCCACATCTCCACCGCCTACCTTCAAGCAACTGAAACATCAAAGAGTAACCATTAAATAACTTCACGTTCACTATTGGGTAACCGAAAATATTGCAGTGTGTATTATATGATGTACATTTATATGCAGTGTATCATATATAATTGAGACGTTCCTTTAAATTTAGTATAACACATTCATCTTCTTGGTTCATGCAATAAAAGTAGCTTATGATGCCCAAGGTATTATTCCATTTGGGGTGGTTCTTTAAGTAAAAGCATTAATGAGGGCAAATAAAAAGAATGGTTGAGTGCATAATACGGAAATAAAAAGAATGATTGAGTGCATAAATCCTAAAACCACAGGTGAGAATCACTGTTTTGTGAATAGGTTTATAGTTTTGATAAGAAAAATTATTACTTAAAAATTTAACTATTTATTTCCAATTGTTACTACAGCTATCTTCAGTATGTATGACAATATCATTCTTTCATATGGTATAACTTAATATTTTTTTAAATTTTAGGGATTTTTTATTATTTTCCAATTTTTTGCACGGAAAACTCACTTCAATGAGCCATGGTAGCTGTAATAAGTCTCATCGCTATCCCTTTCGCAGACGTGATTGCCTCGTCCGTCTCCAACACAAAGTCTGCACCACTTGGCATAGTTCTTGTCCGGTAAGAGGCTCTGGTAAGTGGGGTCGTATGCGCCAGGTGCGCAACTCGCACGAAAGTTACCTTGAAACAGGAAAATAACCGGTAGGATATTCATGTTTATACCAATTAATAGAAAAACCAAAGAGGTTAACACAAGTGCAATCGTCAGATCACCACACACCCACCATCCAGTTACTGAAGTTATTGCAGTGTGATAGTAATATTCTATCAATTATCTTAATTCCAGCTTGTTTTAGCATTTTTTCTGGCCTTTTTAAAGAATGTATCTTCTGCTTTCTTTTTATATTTCTGTATTAATTATTCATGTTTTAATCAAATTTACTAAAAAATAAAAAAATAAAATAATTTGTTCGGCTTCGGTGTTGAGAACGGTGATCAGAGCAGTATAATACCGTGTTCAAGCCAACCTATTGTTAATAACTGCGAAATAATGTGTCTCTGTGAAACACTTTTTTGCTCACGTAAATTCGAATTTTATTCTTTATGAACATGAAGTAACAATAAATAATGATCTATATATAACTTTAAACAAACCATTTACCATGGAAATTAAGATGAGTATTAAACCTAACTATAAGACGCCGTTACATTTTTTATACTATGCCAAACCAAACTAAAAAATATGTCCTTGCAGATTACATCAAACCAAATCAAAAGATAAACTTACATACTAAGTCAAACTAAAAAACCTTTCCACTGTATATCAAATTGATAAAATGGCAGGACATAACTTACTTGGGTTAAAGTTGTGTCTCATCAGCCACCCAATAGGCATGTTCCAGCCAGAGGTCTTGCCAACTCCTGTGTGGCAAGTGGCGCGCCCTGCGAGGTTGCCAAGGGAGATAGACGGATCAGAGTTCGCTTTCACCACAGCGATCGCATAGTAGCGGGCATCTGGCGGATGTTGTAAGTGTGAAAAAAGCAGTCCACCTAGTTAACTCAAACCGTTACAGTGCCGCTCATCATTTGAGAATATTTCCTTACATATTCACATTTTAATCTGATGATTGTCCATGTGATAACTCACCTTGCGCTTTTAACTCATGGGGATAGAACATGATCTTTTTATTCTATTTTTTGTTTCTTTACTCAAATTTAGTTTTAATAATCAATTCCAACTTGTCGTTTTTGTTTTGTCATTTATTTGTTATTTAATGTTAATGTCCCTTTTTTATTTTTGAACAAAAATATTCTAAAAACTGTAATGATTAAAACTGAAAATAAAATATAATTACCATACGAATGTGTATTTATTGATGTGTTATTGCATTTTTATACACCTGGCAAATCATTAAGTTTAAAACTATGCTAACACAACTTTACTGTGTTTGTAAAGTAATATATGTGTGGCAGAGAGTCTAAATACTAAGTGCACATTACACTTATCCTAACCAAATGATTTCCTTTTTAAGAGAAGTTTTAATGGATAGGTTTTATAACCAGGTCAATTTAATTTTGCATTGCCGTTTTCATATGTCTAACCATGACAACTGACTGCCATTTTGCCACTTTTTAATCGCTTTTTTAATTTCAACGAGGCCAATTTCTTTAGCAGCAAAAAAGTAACAAAAAAACTAACTTCCGGAGCCAGAATCTTCAGCGGCAACCACGGTTATCTGATCTCGGTATTTAAAAACGTCTCCTCCATCCAAGTCAATCAGATCAGCCTCATTGTTCTGAAAATTTAATTATAATATTTTTTATTATTTGTTTAGAAAATAAAGCAAAAAATATCCTTGCTGTAAGATATTTAAAGCAAGATGCTGGCTTCTATGTAGCAATCTTCCAAATAATAATTGTTTTCCAATATATCTTACAGATTGAAATAAAAGAAAATCACCTGTATTTTAATCATGCAATGATCAGTATCTGCTGCCCCAACACAATCGAAATTAAAGTTGACATTAGCTGCCAGATATCGACATTTTATGTATTCCAGGTGTGACTTGCAACACCATCTAGGTTTCCCAACCGCAGAATTCGCTGCAAATTAAAAAAAAATCTAATTTTATCCTCTGTTGTCCAGAAAAGCATGTTGATACCAAAGGAATTGACAGAACAATTGGTAAATGTCAGCGTAAAATTAAAATATTTAAGATTATTTATAGATGGGAAAACGCAGGGAACGTTAACACACAGGCGATCTGCACATTATCTCGCGACAACATCCTCATAATTTGTCCATAGACATAAGGATGCAGATTTCTGGTGCCAACATAAGAATGTTAAACCAACAAATAATTAGAAATCACTTACCAAACACGACCCAGAGAGCAACAACATATACGACGTGAGACAACATCTTCCAACTTCAGATATCTTTCTTCCAACTTTAGGTACAACACAGATGATGAGCTTCGTGATCTGACTGCTTAAATAGACTTTTCCTTCTTCCTTCATGGCTTGGTTGTTGTTACTACCCAACCAGCTTTCATATTCCCCCGAAAATGAAACTGCGTCACCCAGTCGCCTGTACCAGTCTGAAACTCCCAAAACTACTTCCTATTCCCAACCGTTTTACTGTCAATCACAACTCAATTCCTTCCTGTTTAATAATGTTGGTACAAGGCAGTGAATATTTGTGCAGAAATTGCCGACTTTTGAAACTCGAATTTGTCAGATCGAAAACTGGTGATGCATCAAAATTGTTGAAATATTTCCAAATACGGAAATAACTAGGCAGCTTTCTTATTAATTACTTAGCAATCCAACTACAAAATGGTTTCAATACATTATCATACATTGCAATAAAGGTTTTTCAATTTTCTTAAATAGTTTCCGAGGGAACATTACTGCAGTTTCTGTTAAGCCAATAAACATGCTTAACTTGAAAAACAACCTTACCCAAGAACATTTATTGAACAGTACTTACTTCATGCCATACACAGATACATTGCTTTAACATTACAAACAATAATTTGTTTAAGGGTACTGTGTCTAATACAACCCTAAAACCACGCTCAACTCATGAATAAGCATGGGTTATAGTAATACCTTTAAGAGTATTTTTACTGTCACCCTGACCAGCATAGATTATGTGTAAAAGTTTTGGTCCCTTTATGTGTTTTTACTGCTGACCAAATAAACTTGGATCTGATGATCACCTTAATATTTATTTAATTTACACAAGTTTCACAATGATGTTTGTGACTGTAACTTATATCACAAAAATAGAAAAATAAGAAAGGAAAAATGTCATGTATACTTTAGGAGACAACAAAGGGCCATTACAAGCAAGAAAAGTCATTTTTTGGGTTTGAAAAGGAGAAACCAAACTAGTGCTTGTTTGACATATTTGGGTAAACTTAATAGGATGCCTATACCTTTAAAGAAAACTTAAGTAACAAAAAGTAGATAACCAGTTAAAACCACTGACTGTCACTTAATTACTGGGAATTTGTCTTAAATTCATGAATATTGCTCTAAAGTGAGGAATAAAACAAATATGTACAATATATTTGGTGCCTGGGCATGTGGAAACTTAAAAAAATATAGGGTTTTAACACCCTTTATTTGCCCACTCCTAGAGATAATTATAAGTATTCTAAAACCTGAACGTCACAGCAGGACCAATACACAAAATATAGTAAAAATGATTGTAAAAATTGAACCGAAAAACAGGTGAAACTTCATGCAGGGGGATCAGTTTCTTCCACATTGTAGTTGACCCCATGTATGGAGTCGTCGATTGTGGTTTGCTGACCATCTTTCAATGTGTACGATTGTTCGGTGGAGCGTGAGCGTTTGCAGATCTGCGAGTATCGAGTTAAATTATTTGCAGAAAATTTAAAAACAATCCAGTATTAAAAAGTCCAGTGAGATGAAAATTTGGCCAGATTTCCTAGTACGAAGGGTTGACATGTCAGCGAAAAGGTCACAGGTTCAGACCTTGCTGCTAGCAATTGTTCATTAATAAAGGCACTTAACAGATGGTGCTAGAACCCCATGATTAAAAAGGATTAAACATAACTTATCTCCATCAGTTCAACACATTGCATTAGCTCCAAATAACCTAACGGTGGACACTCGGTTATCTGATCATTATAATTGATCAGATTCCTTCCTTTAATTGGTAGAACCAGTCATTCCAATAAGTTCAGGCAAAGTCCGATAAGTGCCTTGCCCAAAGACATCGCAAGGCGTCGCACTAACCCAACAGATTAATCGGTCAAACACTTCAGATTACCTCGTTCCCACTAACTGGGTATCAGAACTACAGTAGTTTAAAAAATACGTTGAAACTACTGCTACAGTTATTACTTAATCTATTCACCAACTAACACTGGGTTTCGTCAACGTCTAATAGGTGAAAATTAACAAAGGACTAAACCATCTAGTTACTGAATTGGTTTGATCCCACCATATTCACCTGATGGTCCGACCAGCTATAAATAAGCTAAACGGCTGGAAAATAAGTCAACCAACCAGACAAAAAATCAGAACGTATTATATATACTTTTTTTAAATTTAGTGACAGAAATCTCAAGATTATAAATAAAGTTTAACTTACGCGAAACAACATTATAAAAAATATGGTTAGAGCAATGCAACCAAAGCCAGTTATGAAGATCAGGGATGTAGTGCTGAGATAGTAACCTGTGGATACCATATACAAAGAATATTAAATTTTATTGACAAATACTGGAATTTTTTTTTAATTTGTCTTGTAAAAATAAAATTGTTAACAACGTAAATCTACATGACAACTCAGATCAGTTGTAGAGAAAGTTACATTTTCTTTAGAGATAAATAAAAAAGAAATTCATAAAAAAACCGCAGTCATTACAGAGTTCATGAAGATTGATCTTACCTAATGTCCACAGTCAGGTACCGAGAGCTATTAAGAATACTTTTATTTAAAGGTATATTTTGCTACCCATTGAATCCATCAGAAAGATCCTGTTTCATATGACAGCCGTGGTTTTATTGATTTCCATATAAACCCACCTTTTGTATGATATTCCAATATCCCAGTAACCGGGCTTTTATTACTTTCAGCAGTGATTTCAAAACCACTCTGTGTGGTAGCGGTAACAGCACTTTCTATATTGTCCACGGTTGTCACCTCAGTACGATTGACACAAATAAAGGAACCGAAGCTATTTTCGCACTCCAATGACAAAGAGCAGTTGTGTGTGCGGTCCAAACATTCATCAGTATCTAGGTGGAAGTAAAAGAATGTCTTTTTACATAAAAGTATCATGGTTAGCTCAGTAATTTAATGGTGGTGGGTTGTATACTAAAAATGGAAAGCTAAAAGTTGAAAACTGGCCATTTCTGTCTTTAGAAAAGACGTAACTGAACTTTCGTTTTTTATTCATCTTATAAAGTAAAGTTCAGTTATAGTAATATTAGATGTATTCATAAAAAAACAAGAGTCTTGTTACAAGACGCTGTAATATTAAGTGTACGCTCATAGTACAGCAATATTTTAGTTCAATGCCCTTTTGCTCTACATTGTCAAACTACCACAAAACAGGTATACTATACAATGGTAATAGTTGCAAACATACAGGTTCTACCTGTACAAGATTTGTTTTGATATGTAAGTCCACTGCCACAGATGCACGTGTAAGATCCCTTAAGGTTAATGCAGTCTGCTTCAGCACCACAGATGTTGTCATTTATACATTCATTTTCGTCTGAAAAGTAAAGTGATATTAATTTATTAACCATACATAAATAGTGTATTAACAATAGGGATAGGATATTTATATTTATCCCTGTGAGTGGGAAAACCAAGGGTTTAACACAAGGGCAATTATCAGATTACATTACATTAATATGGGCGGGTCCACATTACCTACCGGGACCAGGAATTTAGGCCATGGAAGGCCCATTACTACAGCACCCCGGGCTAACATGGATCCGGGATATAGCGGTCAAGTCGGCCAGTGTCCTGAAGGAAACTGACTAAATGCTTGACCGGGATAGATGCGAGATCATCATATCTAAAAACTCCAAAATTTCTCCATCTGGTTACAGCGAATGCTAGACAATGGCCAACATAGTGTAAAGGAGTCTCGTCTTCTTCTTGGCAGAAGGGACAGGTTGCACATGCCGTGCGCATGAGGATGGATTGGTGCTTTGCCAAATTAACATGACCAGTGATAATCTGAAGAACAGAACGTAACTGTCTCCGCCGCAGCCGGAGAAGTTCCCTGGACAGGGATAGGCCTTGTCCAAGATACTCCTTCGTCTGACGACAGCCACAGTGTTGTCTCCATTCTTCAGCATGTTTTCGGCTCATCCTTGCCTCCAATTCTGTTCTGACAGAGCAGACAGGAATACAGAGGGATGGTTCTAGACCGATGAAGGCAGTGCTGGATGCGTCACGAGCCAACTCGTCAGCTTGATGATTGCCATCAAAGTTTGAGTGGCCTGGAATCCAGCAAAGTTCCACAAGATTAAGCCCTCCAAGATTGTGAAGAAGGTACCATGTCTCTCGCAGCAAGAGGCTATGTATCTTCAAGCTCAATAGAGCATCAATTTAATAGAACCCATTAATCCGCTAGGTTCGGGCAATGTCCGTTAAGTGCCTTGCCCAAGGACACAACCGAGTAGCTAGCGACCAGTACCTTCAACCGTCAAATAATGTATTACCAATACAAAGTTGGGTCTCTTACTTTTATATCTCTCAACTTTACTCAGAAAGATACAACCGTCAATTATATAACAATGTATTCAAAGACACACACAACCAGATAATACTTAATTTCAGCTTCTCAAATAAGTGTCAAGCACTTACCATCACATGCTGTGTTTATACCAGCATTGAAGTAGCCAGGTGCACAATTACATTGAAACCCTCCGTCCAAGTTAATGCATTGATGTGTTTCGTTCCCACACACTAAACTAGTAGCACAGTCATCTATATCTGTAGATTATCATCAAAGCTTTTTTATTAAATGGCTAGTAATTCTAACACATATAATTATACTGCAATGCTAAAAATTTAAAGGCTTGGTAATGTCATTTTACTGATACTTATTCCTGTGTTAAGAAAATCCAAGTCAGAAAAATGTGCCCATTTAAATATGGAAAATCATTGATAAAAATCACGGTTTTAAAGATTATTGCATTCTTTTTCTACCTGCACAAAGTTTAAGTTCACTGTTGAAGCTGTATCCACTTGCACACGAACATACATAGCTACCATCTGAGTTTGTACAAGTCTCTGTTCCCACACCACACACAGTACTGTTCCCGCATTCATCAATATCTGAAAGTGAATCAGCAACCAAAGTCACAAAGTCGCATTAAATAAGAATGGTGATAAATCACACGATATACACATATTTATGTTTTATCCATGTACATGAAAAAGGAGGAAGAATTATCACCCAGGCAATCGTTCGATTACCTTAGGAATACATAAGGAATGGTTATCAAACTTGAGTAACCCCAAGATTACCTAATGCCCAACATCAGGCCAAACATTTTCAAAACTATTGCAATGTGTGGTGTAGATTAAACCCATTATTCCACTGGGTTCACACGATGTTTGCTAAGTACGAGAAGACAACTAAACACCTGACCAGTTTAATCCCACAACCTTTCCACTGCCTACAGACCGACAGTGCTCTTTGTAAGTAAGCTATCTGGCCAGACATACAGGACCTTGTTTAGGTTGCCAATGCTAATACAGTGTTTTAAATACATGTATAGGCAGGGTCTAATGCGGTAGAATAAAACTTCAAAACTTAATTCACCGAACATACCTAGACAAAGATGACCATTGCCGGTATATCCTTGATTGCAATTGCAGTAATAACCAATAGGTTGGTCTGTGCAAGCAGCATGAGGATGGCATGGGTAGTCTAAGCATTCATTGTCACCTATGCATATCAAAATGTGGGTTAATCAAACATAATTGTCTCTTAAGTGCTACACTGATACTAGCCCTATTTAAGTATTATAAGACATGAAAAAGTTAATTAAAATGTACCCATGTACGGTGGTGTGGTTGAATAGTGAATGCGGCCGATACATATACAGATTTACATACAAAAACGGTCCTAGTCACAGGCCCAGCATTTTGGTTTCAAAACTTGGCTCGTTTAAAAATAAAAATGTACCCATGACTACATTGTATTTTATTTTTAAAAGTTTATGAAATTTTATGGTATCTGGTAGAAATATACTTATATTAAGACATATATTAAAAAAAAATCCAAATTGTATCCTTCCTACTTAGCTACCAACCAAGACATTTCCGTGAGGGGGAATCATATGCATAGCCAGGCATGCATGAGCAGTAAAATGATCCCAAAGTGTTTGTACAATTAAAGTTTTTCATCCAACTGCAAGTTTGGTCACTCATACATTCATTTATATCTGGAGAGACAATGATTATATAGTGCTGAGTGCGTACAAACAGAACACCACAACAAGGGTTCGAAGATAGTGAAGTAATGCTCTTTATTATTTTGTTTTTACTGTTTTAGTATACAGCATTAAAAGTAATTATTTATTTAAATCTGTAATTAGAATTATTTTTGGTTTTACCACCTTTTGTATTTGTCATGAACTTTTATTACAGAGTGTATTCATAACATGCTATAAACCCACGGAATATAACTTTGCCACTTTTACTTTCTTATAAACAATAGCAATAAACCAGTGTTGTTTATCTGGTATAGTATATAACAAGTGCTATTTATAAAATTGAAATAATATATTAAACATTATGACATTCTTATCATGTTTTTACATATTGTATATTGTTAGGATAGAATAGAGAGTATTAAAATGGGAAAAAGGTAGAACAATGATAAAAAACACTAAAATATACTACATTTGTTTATTCAGCTCATTCAAAATGTGAATGTGTATATTAAAAGGATATCACATCATTAAGTCTGGATGATAATAATCGCCACCTATGCAGGTTTTGTGTTGGTTGATTGTCCCTTTCATATAGCCAGTTAAACAATTGCATTGGTAACTTCCAAATGAGTTCTTACATTCTCCATTTATGCTGCAAGCAGCTGAAACTACCGGGTCCTTACATTCATCTATATCTGTAAAATCAATGAATACATCTAAGAATAGCCGTGAAGTTAGAGGCACCAGAAGTGTATATGAAAACTCTGCCTCGTAAGTGCTTGCTTGACACACCTAATGCAAGGCTGGTTAATTTTGACATTGGTTCAGATATTAGAAATGATTTTCTGTGTCATGTTAAGATGTGTTAAATGGTTGTGGCAGAGAGAGTCCATGACAACTAGTTTTTTTTTCTACACAGAATATGGTTGTAATGTTTCATCTTAGGACAGCAGTGGAAAAATAGAAGTATTAAAGTGTTTAAGGTTGCATTTAAAGTACATACATATTAAGAGTTGCTAGGCAAACAAGTAAATGATGACATATACCTGTATCTGTGTGACAATAAAGAATTTTAAATGGTTCATTTTAAAAGTGATATATATACAGTGGAACCCCGCTTACCTGACCACCTATTGGACCGTCATCAAGCGGTCGCGTTAGCGGGTTGGTTGTGTTAGCGAATTTTGATTTGGAGCAAGTTGTCGTCATATGCAACTAAAACGTTCGCCTTTTTACTAAATTTTCACCAAATGCCATTATTTTTTATCAGATACTGCAGAGTTAATTTATACAACTGCTAGTACTGAAGTTTATCTTACAAGATTCAGTTCTGTTTGCCACAATTTTTTTCGTGTGTGTGTAAGCGCACATTTAATCTTATTGTTTTGATCATAAAATAAATTTAACCTTAAAGGCAAATTATTTAGCACGTGTGGTCACTAAAGCGGAGTTAAATTTAAAGTTTTGGACCAAAATATGGCGGTCCTGGTCTGGAAACCGGGGTGGTCACGTTATTGAAACAGAATGCAATGCATTACCATAGTAAATTATTTGGCACTGCGCTGAAGTGGTCCTGATAACGAGGTGGTCGTGTTATCGAGGTGGTCTCCAAGCGGGGTTCCACTGTATATGTATGCACGGATGCGCTCAAAGCCGGTCACCCAAATCATTTTCTCTATGGTTAACCAGACCGGCCCTTAACTAAAACAATAAAAAAATTGTGCCTAATGTGACAGAAACATCATATTTATTTAAACTAAAAAACAATTATTATAGTCAAACTGCGATGCTGGCATACTTTAATACAATAAAACCCGTTTGCACTCATTGAAGTGTTAACCAAAAGATTATTATTCAATATTACTGATAATCACATTCTGGCTGGGTATGGGAATTATATTACAATGCCATTGATAACTGATATTTTAATCGCAGCTAAGACAGATGTGGTATAGAAACCACTCGCCAGCTATTAAGCTGTATTTTTAACTATGCATTCACGCATGTTGCCTGAAATTTTGGTTAGAAATTTTTATGCCAATGGGTAGACTGATAGGCTTTCTATACAATTAAGTGTCAATAGATTTTACTTACCCTGACAAAGCTTGCCATTGCCAGTAAAGCCTGCTAAACATGTACAGGTGTAGGAACCAATGTTGTTTCTACACACAGCATTGACATCACAACTGCTAGTTGTGCATTCATTCACATCTGCTAACAATCAAATTAGTGAAATATTCCAACACCACATTGCTGTTTAACTAAATGGGATTTGATACTTATGGTCAACAGTGTTGGTGGACAAACACAAAGAGCATTTTCTCATTTGTCAGATTTCTGAGCGACCACCTTTATGTTACTGAAGCTATTGCAGTGTGCTGTACATGATTTTGGCTATCATTAATAACTCACGCCAACAGTACAGTTGCCAGAGCGCAGAGAAAGTACAATGTGTTGCAATGTCATATTTTAAGTCATTAATCCACTATGTTTAGGCGGTATCCATAATGACGAACGACACAAAGGTTTAGGTAGCGATTGGTTTTGATTCTACAACCCCATGGGGACAAGTTATATATGTTAATCATGAAGAATTGTCCAAAAACCTCAACCCCACCACAGTCCTTTTCCCCTTTCTCACTTTTTGTTTAGTAATATCTGAAGCATTTTCCACTAGTCTCGTTATTTTTATATATTTATATTAAAAATATATATATATAAAGAAAATAAATTAGCACATAGAATTAATGTTTTCACCTAGGCACAGTTTCACTGTATCATTGTATGTGAAGCCAGTTCGACAGGTGCACATGTAACTGCCAATAAGATTGCGGCAACGTGCAGTGCCAATACCACATTTTGCATTCACATTTAGGCACTCGTTTATATCTGAAAAATAATTTCAATTTAGAAATATAAGATATGGCAGTGTTAAAAATACTGCTATACTACTTATAGATACACTATAATTATGATAGGATATTAATGTTTATTCCTTTAGATGATGATTAGCAAAAATAGTCTGAATCCGGGGAAGGTTCTACCAAAAATTAAGAAATGTTTTAATCATATCACCACACATTAGCTCCAGTCCAAATGATTGACGCAAGGTAGTGTGGAAACACTCCGATATTGACAAGGTAATCAGAAGACACCCCATGCGTTTTCCTCTTTGCTGGGGTTAACTGGAATATTCTAACATATCCTAAAATTTTGTTTAAACTCTGAAACTGGGTTAGTGCTACCCATTGTTTTCAACCATTACCTCTGTAACATCATAACACCACTTGTATTTTCTCATTCAAGTGGTTTAAAAGCAATCTATTATACACAAGCTACTAGTCATTTTACATTTACATTACCACTATTAAGTGGCTTTTTTAACGGTATGACTGGTACCTGTGCAATTTTTCGAGGTTGCATTGTATTGATATCCACTAGCACAGTTACAGGTGTATGATCCATTTGTATTTATGCATACATTTTTCTGTTCACCACAGGTGTAATTGCTTAGTGAACATTCATTGACATCTGTAAATGCCATAGTTGTTAAAACCAAATATTATGTTTAGTTGTTGTGTAACTAGTGATTTTGTAATGATTTTTACAGTGGAATTACTAGTAATTTGTGTTTATATTTTTTTATTTTTTTAAATCACTAAAAGACAGTGACATAATAGTGGTTATATATCTTGGTTGGCAGGTCATAACTTACGAAATTCCACTGACCTACACAATATGTCCCGTTAGCAATCAAATTTGACGGCGGTTGTGTTACAAAACTGTTGTCGTCGAAGCCGGAAAGACATTCGCATTTGATAACTTCTGCGGACATTTGGATGCAATCTGCCGAGTTGTCGCAAGGGTTAAAACCGCTGCTGCACACGTTCAGTTCTACAAATAGATAGTGGTACGTTAAAATTCAGTGTGTCGGAATATCTCACACGTGTTGTGGTTTTTGTTTGAATATTCCCGCCCAAAATTGCGGGGAATTCCGCAAAATACAAACCCCTTTAAACTGCTTTAACCCGATAAATAAATGTGTATTATTTATAACTCATATATTTGTAAACTCTTATAACTCATATATTTGTAAATTTAGGATATATATTATATTCATGTTTTTTAATACAAGAGTCAAGGATGTATTTTATAACTTAAATTCTGCATATAAATCGACCCGAGCAAACCACCCAACCTTTCAAATATAATTTTTTTATCTTGTTAATGAGATCACGCAAGGAATGTTTGCACAAAGGCATGAGCAATACCTGCTCTCCACCCTTTCGATACGCTCACGTTTTGGACACTTGATGTCGCTTCCGCCAATGTTGGATAAACCTGAAGTGCACGAGTTTGACCTCTGACACGAACAACCGCCACTATTGAAAAACATTGTATTTTATTTAAAAATGCATAAATACAAATCAAACACGTCCACACAAACGATTAAATGGTAGCGCGTGTCCACAGGTTATTAACCAGCGGAGGGATTTTAAGATTTTTTTAACAAAAAATGAAAAAAACACACTGTGCAATTAACACACTGCATTTAACACTGTGCTATACAACTTCGGTGACCCGACTTTTCACACGAGGCAACCCGTTCTGACGATTGCCCGTGTGTTAACCCCCTTGGTTTTCTTATTTACGCGGATAAACATGAATATTCTATCCTATATTTTATCGCCGGGAATAAGTAGTATATCCTACCCTAACTATTTTTTTCTTTTAAAGCACACTAAGTCCGACCAGATTGATCAATGCCCATTGCCGGGTTACCTGATCTATTGCAGTCTGTTGTGTATGATTCACACGTTCTTTAAATTTAGTAGAACTCAATAATTCGCTGGGTTAAGGCAATATCTGTTAACTGCCTTTCCCAAGGACACAACCGACTAGCTAGCGACCTGTTGCGAATCTTTAACCCTTCGGCTAAAAGGCCATGCACTAACCCACTAGACTAAGCTATCGGACAATATCTTATTTATAGCTATCCTATCATACGACTACCTACCGGGTTGGCTGTTATAAAGTGGAAAAACAGAAAAAATGAGAAATATTCCTCGAACAAACTTGATTTTCATGCTTGCTGTATCTTATTCCACACAGGTATTTGTTCTAAGGCTCGTTGTCGCAGAAAAACGTACAGTCAAAAACAAAACTGCCGTTTCAGCCGAAAATAAACTATATTTGTAAATTCTAAAATTCTCACAACTGATTACGTTGTTATGACCAACATTACTTTAAGGAAACAAAGCTAATGCAGTTAAAATACACATGACGCGTTGTATTTCCATTATGGCTAATGGAGTTCAATTAAGTACAACAGGTATGTAGGGGAAAATGGAGAAGCGTCGCAAACCATCCGATAATAGCGTGGTTGTTTATTGATGTGTATACCGTACAGTATTTTACAGCGATTTGGCGCGACAACACAAATACACGTCACCCTAAGTTGCGATGTAGCACGGGTAGAAACTTACAAAGCGTTGAAAGGTATAAAATATATGAATCACGGCGTACGCATAGCAACAATTGCTTCTTTTTTTGTAAGATCCCCATGCTGGAACCTGTAATTGGTGATGCAGACATCGGCAACAAAAACGGGATTAAGAGTTTATATAGGGGCGTTTTTATCGATGCACAAAAGAACATTTCCTTCACGTACATGCCTTGGCCACTACACAGTCTTGAAATATTACAGTGATTTACACATGCGCTAACATCAGGTTAAGTGCACGTTTAACCAGTGTCGACTATTTTTTGAATTTGTTGTTTCATCAGTTCCACTTTTCCCTTGACTGGTAGTTCACGGTCAGTACTATCATCGTAAATTGTACTGAGTTTGCTAGGTTTCGTCTGAAAACGTAAAAAAGGCTTAGCGTACGGTTATGAAATGAGTTTTTAACCAAGATTAGCATTCTTGGTGCATCGGACCACCAACTAAAAGATGGTGATGTGATTTGCCATTTGCTAGTCAGCTCTGTTCTTGGGCACGGTACTAAGAAGACTGTACCTGAGCCCTGAACCAAGGGGTTTAATAAGCTGAACGAAATAAGTAGAAATGTATACATCATATCCAACACGCTGTAATAGCTTTGGTAACCAGGCTGTTGGTACAAGGAAATCTTACGAGCCTGACAGTGGGGACGAGGTAATCTGACGATAACCTGTGTGTTAAACAATAAACACTCATTGTGTTTTCCCATTTACCGGGATAAACATGAATATTCTATTATATCCTATAAGTTCCAATGAATATTCTGTTATATCCTATAAGTTCCAATACAACTTTCCAAACCCAGGGTTAAATACATGCACTGCATGCACGGAAGTATCTTACCTCTCTCCTCTTTTCCTCCTCTGATACACGCGACAGGCGATCATGCACAGCATCTTGCAGCTCAATAAGCTCCTCTTCTCCCAGTTCTTCCACCAGCGCCAACGTGGCGTTCAAGATGTTCTTCTTTCCTGGCTACATGTAAGAATGAACCATTGTCACGCCATAATTGCAGCAATGAGATCACCAGCCCGAAGGTTGCATGATCGAAACCATGGTGGTAACAATATCCCTTGAGCATAGATTCAACCCAGTGGATAATTGTATTAAAAAATAACTAAAACGATGGCTGACACATTAAACTAAGATAGCTCCTACAACACACTTTGCTGCCAGGCTTAACATTATTATAATAAATTTAATTTAATCTATTTTATATTAAGATTTAATGAATTTACTTTGTTTAATGCCTTTATTTGAATTGACATTTGGGATAAATAGATAAAATAATATACTAAGTGGTATAAAAGTATGCCGGAAAATTTTGGCTGAGTTTGATTCTTAGACAAAGCCAGCCTTTTTTGGCCTTATATTGTAGGACTTATCATATATACTTGTTCCCTATGATGATTGAATTAACAAACAATAGTAAAATAAACCTGTATTTGCTATTCTGAGAAACGTACAAGTTTTAACAGCACATACATTTCCAAACCCTACGGAAAAAACATCAAATGCCAAACAGACAGAGAAAAGCAACAAATGCCCCCCTAACCTTCATATGTTTATGCCTCCTGGGAGGTTTCAATGGAGGAGACAGGGAAGATCCAAACTTCTCAACTGACATTGGCTTCAATCCGAGCTGGATTCGAAGCTGGCTGTGGTAATACAAGGAAAACATTAAGCCTTTCTGGTTTTCACTGGTTTACAGCTTAGTCTAAGTAGAGACAAGTTTATAATAAACAATTAGGACATTTTTGGTGAAAAATACTAATGTTTATCCAATAATGGGAGACATGCTACAAAAAAGCTAAAAAAAGCTAAAAGATAAACAAAAAGTCAACAACCTTTACAGCACTTAAGCAAACAGTATTTTTCACCGATACACAAGTTCAAATATCTAGGTGGAAGAACAGGTGTGTAGCGACACAACTTTACCACTATGTGATGGCATCAAAGAGCAGATTGGAAGTTGTGACATAGAGCTGAACAGAGTGCTGAAACTACCATGATTATCATTTTATCAAATTATTTTATTAAAAATAAGATTACAAAATGTAGAAAAATATGACCCCACCACAAAGGTGAAACATATATGTTACAATGGTAATTTCAGCACTTGGAGTGTAAATTTAAAGAAAATGGACGTTTCAATTACTTTGTTTCTTCAAGAGATAACTCCACGGCTGACTGAACATGCGGGACATGTTTCGCATCACCAGTTTCTTTCGTTTCGGCCAATTGGGCATTAGCGTCATTATTGTTCTCGATAATGACATCACAATTAGGTTTGTGATCGGTTGCTGGAGTTTCTTCCTCTTCAATTTTGGACTCAGATTTAACAACATCCAAAGGTGGAGTGGAAGTATTAGATTGTTCGTTGTTGTCAGAAGCGTCTGCTTCTAACTCTTGCTCTTGTGACGTCTCCTCTAAATTGCTAGCAAGGGCTTGCTGGAGCTCTTCCATAGACACAGCTGTGGAAATAAAATAATGAGTTTTGCTTAGTTTATTTTTTATTCCACGATGTAAACACAAAGCAGGACCTTTGATACAAATTTGGAAAATGGGAATAAACGGCAAAAAAACAATAAATTATCAAGTTTCAGTATAATTGCACATTATTGTCCCATTCTTCAACAAGTTGTCCCACAGCAAAAGGTTCAGGTTTATTTGCGAATCCAATGGTGACATTTTATGTATTTTATATTCTAGGAGACTTATACGATATCGTGATACGTCCTGACTTAAATACATGACATAAACCAGATTTTTTTTTATTTTACATTTTATACTGTTTTTTTTTAATTAAAAAAAAGCGTTTTTTTCTGATATATGATACAAGTCAAAATAGCAAGGCATATTCTCCCTTTATAGGCAAACTACTTACAAATGTTATCCAGCTTTTGAACTTGTGGAACACGTTTGATCACGGCGAGCCTATAGTCCTCATTTGACAGATTTTCACAGAATGGGTTCCCAGATAGCCATAATAACCTGTGAATTATTGTATAATGATATTCATATTTGTCCCAGAAGTTAATGTATTTATATCATTCTAGACCATTAACTAAAAGGTGCCAGTATCAAAACCAGACAATAGCTAGTCAGTTGTATCTTTGGGCAACTTTGCGCATGTTGCTTAAACCCAGTGCTTTAATGAACAACAGTACCAATGTCTCCATCATAACATAGGAATAGCCAGCAACACAACTCTTACCAGTGTCAGGTAATTACAAAGTTCTTGGCCATGGCATGTAACATATTTTGATTTTTCCCACTAGATTGAAAAATGACTTTAAAAGCAATGTCGGTATCAGATACTATATTACTGGTAGTTTTACTTTGGGCAAATATTATTTTGTTGATTGTTTCAATTCTTTCTGCTTCTTTACCTTTGCACATAACATGCACAAGCAGCACAGTATAATTAATTAAATAAGCATTTAATTGAATAGTTTCTTTTGGGTTCAAGCACTTTTTCATTCAGTATATTTCTTCACAATTAAATAGCAGCCTGATAAGCTTTTTAAGCAAACAAAATTGCAACTCACTTAAGATCTTTTAATCCCTGCAAGTGAGTTAGTTCATCAACATCTTGTATATTGTTCTTTCTTAAATATAACTCTCGGAGTGAATCGGAATTTTCAAAGTCTTCCAATTTTTCAATTTCATTTGCGCTGAAAAAAATTAATACAGTCAGTCTAGGTTAAGTGTGCGCAACAGTTGTTTGTAATCAAAAATATGCAGAAAAACAATATGGCTGTGTTATTTTTTGATATTCTTTTGACATTGTTACACATGGAGTTGTATCATCCAGAGCAATATATCGGTGAACGATTGATTTTAGGACAGGATATTCATGTTTTATGACCATTATTACACAAAAATCGTCAGATTATGTTTACAAGGGATTGTTCTTAGACATGTAATATTCAGATAACCTTGCGCCCACCTTGGGGTTTGTTTAAAGCTATTGCAGTGTATTGTATATGACTAAGACGTTTCTTCAGTTTTAGTTTAAAAAACATTAATATACTCGGTTCAGGTAATGTCAACGCTGTTTCTAAGAACACAACAGATTTACGAGTAAAGTACAGAATCCTTAAGAATACATATTTTACGTGAAAATCAGAACAAAAAGGCAATATTATTTTTCCTGCTCTAACTAAATCAGGAGGTATTTATGATTATACATTCCAGTTTTTTTGTCCACCAGGAGTAAATAATTAAACCGGCAACTACACTGGGTGAAATAGTTTAATGAACGTTCTACGTATGCACACTGGTACCTGAAGTTAATAACCTCCAAAGAAGACAATTCTTGCAGAAGAGAAACCTACAATGATACCTCTATTACAGTTTTGATTTTAAAATAATATAACAAATGTTAAAAAAAAAAATCTTTAAAACCCCATTAACCCTTTAGAAACGATAAGAACAAATTTGTCCTTTTTGACATATGCTCATTCAAAATGAAAAATCTCCAACATTTCTTGTCGAAACTGCTAAAGTTTGGTCTCTTTGGAAAGCTATATGATATATCTTTTGAAAACAGTAAAAATAAACATAACTTTGCATTTGAAATTTTGAAGTAAAGTTTAGTTGAATTTTATGACTTTTTTTGGTGTAATTTTGAGGGAAAATTATCACAAAAAAACGTTTGTTTTAATACTACGTTCAAAAGGTTTGTTTCATTTAATGTCTTTATGGCAGTAGAATCAGTTTCGCTTCTTGGGATGTCCCGAATGTGATCTTACCAGTTTTTTTTCATTTTTGGGGAGGTTTTGAGTATCTTTAAGGTTATAGTCCACAATTTGGTTCAAACCCTTCATTTATAGTTTATTTTAAGGAAAATGTAGTAAGATAAAGCAATATGGACTTAATTGCAATCTAAATTTCTATTCTAACATTTTTTATAATAAAAAAACAAAAAAAAAATTGGCATGGGTTGACCTGTAACATGAAATCAGTGACGTAGTAATATTTTGATGACGTCATCAAATCAAAATCTATAATATAATTGTAGGAAATTTGTTTCTGAGTAACTTTGTAAAAATATGTTAGGCTATATTGTAAACAGATCAAAAACTATAACATTGTATAAGAAAGAATATGACGTGGACCCCCAAGTAGTGACGTCATCAAAAAATAAAAATTTCAGAAATTTTGGAAATTTTATTTCGAACAACTCTAGTGTTGAACATTTTGCTCTAACTATAACACGAGAGGCGCTAGAGCACTACAAAGCGGACTCGGTCAAAACGCGCAAACTGCGCAAAAACAATCTCGTTTCTAAAGGGTTAATGCGGGTTAAGAAAATTGTTATATCAAAATATACCAGTATTATACTTTCCATCCAGCTTTTTATTAATACTTGTTATTTATTCAGACTTTGTGTTTTTATAGGAATAGATGTATCAATCAGGTACATCAGTACCTACTTCATGCATTCATACTTATCCAGTAACAATACTTACATCTGTTAATCCACTCCCCCTGCAAATAGTAAATTAGTTAGTAAAGGTTAATAAAATCGGAAACTTTTATAATACAGACCGTTATCTATACATACATATATTGAAACATATGTGTATATCCAGTGTATGGTAAAATTTTGGTTACTCATAATCAGATTATAACAAATAATCTTACCAGCAGTTTAAGGTTTTAACACTGTCCAGATCACTTGCTCGAGCTCTTGCCAGAACCAACTTCTCGGTCAATTTCACCATGATTACCGGTACTGGTCACGCTACAGCATTTTCAGTTTCATGAAGTATCGGCACGTTGCAACCTAGCTCTGCTTTAACAAGTCGTGCAATATTTATTCTAACACAAATTTCTTTTTTTGCAGCAAAAAAAAAACAATTTTTACATGTCCTAATTTATTTGAATGGGCATGCACAATTCATGATTGTGATATTTTTTTAAAAACTAGGGCGTAGAAAGTAATAAAATGTGAGCTCAGAAATGGAAATGAAGAGTGCAGGACTGACAAACGTAAAACTCTATATTTGGCAAAATTTTGTAGCTAATGATTTACGGTACCTCTAAATACTACAGGACCGCATGGAGCGCTTAAATCGCTTGGAGCGCTAGGATCGCTTGAATCTCTTACTATACTTCGTATTTACAAAAGCCATAATATTAATGTTAGGGTTGAGGTTAAAGTTAGTTCTGGGGTTGAGATTAGTGTTTGGGACAGGGTTAGAATTACTTTCCATAGTAATCTAATTGATCCAAGCGACCCAAGCGCTCCAAGCGGTCCTGTAGTATTTAGAGGCACCCAATGATTTATGGTTAGGCTTGGTTTTGGCATAATTATTCAGAGTTAAAGTGTTGTTTAAAGTAGAAAGTAGCATGAAAGTAAAAGTGAAGCTAGGGTTTTGTTCATTCCTGTAAACATGCATTTAAATGACTTGAGAGAATGACATAAGAAAATAGTGCTGATACATAATTTGGCCTTATCTGACCCTGACGGAATAGCTTGGATGGTGTCAATGACTAATTTGTCGCTTTTCAGTCAACGGGTTGTAGACTCAAAACTGGTCAGTAACTGATCAGTCCTATCCCCCAGTTGATTATTGGATTCTACCGAAACTGAAGTTAACGTTTTAATCATACGCAAAAATGGGTCTGGTAGCCCTACGGTCTGACGATTACCTAAGAACGTCGTATTAAGTATTTGCGATGCAATGCGACGATTGCTCGTATGATACGTCTCTTTCAATTTATGTGGATTAACATTCTTATCTTTATTCTATCTTATCCAACTCACTGTTTTGTAAAGCGTTCGTAGAAACTATTTTTGCCACTTGGTGCGGTAAAGATAAAATCATCAATATATTTCGGATCGACCGACTAAATTAATTGGGAAATCAAGTATTAAAATTAAACTTTTAATTGTTAAATTTTATAAGACATTAGCAAATAGCAGTTAATAATCAACACCAAAAATGTATTGGGATGTTAAAATAACGTAACAGGATTTCTATGAAAAGTCATTTTGGTAACCATAACAAAGGGAAGCTGAAATATTGAAGTTTGTTTTGATTTGACGTGCTATTTGAATCAAGTGCAATCGTTTTGAAAATAAAGTTAAAAGTACAAATACAAAACTAAAATTGATTGTTAAAAAGTAAACCAATTATAAATAATGACAAAACGGCAAGCTGTACAGAAGGGAGGATTATTCGGGGCGACGGATACTGCACCGTTATCCGCTGGTACTAAGGACCTTTTAAAAGGTTTGTAAGCATCTGTTTTTTTAAACATTTGCAAACAAATTAATATGAATCCACATTTCAGTAATGATGGAGGAATCAAAGTTAACCAACTTTCAGAGAAGAGCATTATCTGATTCTATGAAGAGTAAGTTGGTTTATCAACTAATTTAGTAAGCCTAAAGTTAAAAATTATATGTTCAGGGATAGGATGGGATATTAGGATATTCATGTTTATCCCCGTGAATGGGAAAACCTAGGGGGTTATCACACGGGCAATCGTCAGATCACCTCGCGCCCATCGCCGGGTTACCGGAGCTATTGCAGTGTGTTGTATATGATAGACACGTTCCTTCAATTTGGTAGAACCCATTAATCCGCTGGGTTCAGGCAATGTCCGTAAAGTGCCTTGCCCAAGGACACAACCGACTAGCTAGCGACCAGTTTCGCACCTGCAACCTTTCGATTGAAAGGCGACGCACTTAACCGCCGACATCGGGCCGGATGGGATAATTATCCAGTATGGAAAGTACGGCAGCTGCACACTCCAGTTATTTTTTCCCTGCGTCTTTTGCACACTTGGGTAATTTCACACACGCTCGCGAGCTGGCAGTATAAACATCGTATAATTTCCAATAAACTTGTAAACCTACCTCTGGACCTCGGGTAATTTACTTTCCGTACATTTTTAGTTATGTAGATAGATATGTTAGCTGACGGACACGAAAGATGAGGATAGAACAATATGTTTTTTTAAGATTTTGGTAAAACAGTTATGAAAAGGAGATTGTGTGCACACTTGAAGTGTGCATTCTTGGACGTTTGCACACTGCACACGTAAATATTTGGCGCGTGCACACTCGAGATCTCGGCGAAAATTGACGTACTTTCCATACGGGATAATCATGTTTATCCCCATGAATGGAAAAACCAAAGGGGGTAACACACAGACACAGGCAATCGTCAGATCACCTTGCGCCCACCGTCGAGTTACCGGAGCTATTGCAGTCTGTTGTATAGGATAGGATAGGATACCGGTAATCATCTTTATCCTTGTGAATGGGAAAACCAAGGGGGTTATCACACGGGCAATCGTCAGATCACCTCGCGCCCATCGTCGGGTTACCGGAGCTATTGCAGTGTGTTGTATATGATAGACACGTTCCTTCAATTTAGTAGAACCAATGAATCCGCTGGGTTCAGGCAATGTCCGTAAAGTGCCTTGCCCAAGGACACAACCGACTAGCTAGTGATCAGTTTCGCACCTGCAACCTTTCGATTGAAAGGCGACGCACTTAACCGCTAGACCAACCGGGCGGACTTATGATAGACACGTTCCTTTAATTTGGTAGAACCCATTCAACTGGTGGGTACAGGCTATGTTTGTTAAGTGCCTTGCCCAAGGACACAACCGACTAGCTAGCGACCAGTTTTGCACCTGCAACCCCTCTGATCAAAGTAGTTATTAAAAAAAGAAAATAAATTTAAAATATTAAAAAAAAGGAAGCAAGAAAAAAAGGGAAAGATCAATTCGTTATATCATATTTTGAAAAAATAAAAGTAATTTAAGAAAATATGTAGACAATGGTAAAACCCCCCAAAACCAGTATGGAAAGTACGGCAGCTGCACACTCGAGTTTTTTTCCCTGCGTTTTTGCACACTTGGCTAATTTCACACATGCTCGTGAGCTGGCAGTATAAACATCGTATAATTTCCAACAAACCTGTAAACCTACGGTACCTCTGGACCTCGGGTAATTTACTGTCAGTACGTTTTTTGTAACATAGATAGATATGTTGACAGGTGTTAGCTGACAGACACGATAGATTTAGGATAGAATAATATGTTTGTTTAAGATTTTTTACAAAATAGTCATAAAAAGGAGATTGTGTGCACACTGCACACTTAAATATTTGATGCGTGCACACTCGAGATCTCGGCGAAAAGTGATGTACTTTCCATACGGGCCCCAAAACATGTTGTGAACTATTTTAAATTTGGGTACACTGCCTTCTGTGTGATAACATTTTAAAATTTACCTTGCAGAAGGTAAAGCGCTGCCAGTCAAAGTCGCTCCTACGTTTAGCCAACAGAAATTCGAAGAAGAGAGTTTTCCCCCGGCACCTAAATCCTTCACAATGAAAGGAAGAGTCCCTTCGTCGATGAAAACAAGGGATGAGATTGAAGATAGTGGGGCTTACGACCGACCCCAGTTTGTCCCCAAACCCATAAGTGAGTGAAAAGTAAATTAATTAATTATATTTATGTGTTAAACTCACAAGATTATACAATACGAAAACAAAAAATACTAAAGTTTAACTCTGAGGAGACACCGAAAAACCATGTGGTTTTCGAAAGAGGTGTCACATAATAATATATGGAATTGAAAATATGAAATCAATTAAATAAAAAGAAATTCAAAAACTAGTGCAATTGTTACATAGACAAAAAATTAACAAAATTACAAAAGCATCATGAACAGTTAGGAAGAAGAGGATACTTTAGTTTTATATCCATGAATAAGAAAGCACTGTATCTCACACTCATTAAATTACCAGGTACACATTATTAGGTTAACAAAGTTACTACAGTGTTTTGTTTATGATGGAGACATTTAACATTGCTACATTTCTTTTTTAACCCATTAGACCAATGGGTTCAGGTGTTGTCCACTAATTTCCTTGCCCAGGGAATTAAGTGACTAGCTAGGAACTGTTCGATTAAGTCACCTGCTAATGGTCTATTGGGGTATAAACTATCTGTATGTCCGATGTAACATTGCATAGATTCCACTTTATAATGGTAAACCATTCACCACCAGAGTCTTTGGAGAAAGAAAAAGAAAGGTTGTCAAACATCATGGCGTTTGGAGAGGACACACCACCCAAGAGTCAGCTGCAGAAACTTGCAGAGGAAAGAAAGAAAATGAAGCAAATTCCTTCTGTTGACAGATTTGATGAAAGTATGTTTTACAGTATATGTCTCATAATGTAAAAATAAATGGGAAAATGCATGGGTTTTTTTTTATTTATTTTTTTTTGGGGGGGGGAAATGCATGGGGCGTTAACCCGAGCAATCATCAGATTATGTTTCGCCACCTGGCATGGTTACTGAAACTATTGCAGTGTGATGAACATGATTAAAACTTTAACTTTAACAGCTAAGAGCCTTGCACAAGGTCACAATTAACCAGATACCAACCAGTTTCAACTGTGCAACTCTTTGACTAAAACGCGACAAATTAACCTACAACTACACAAACCAATCCACATACTTTGGCCTGATTTCAATGGCTCAATATGTTTTTGTATGTACAGCTGGGGATAAACATAAATATCCTTTACTACAATTGATTTTCAAAAGATATGGTGTTGGGAAAATGGCAGTTGTAACAACAACGGCATTTCTTAGAGTGTTTTTATTTCCCCTTTGTTTTCCCACCCTGGAGATCTACATGAGCATTCTCCTAATATTTTCCTTCCACTCAGTCCAACAAGAAATCGAAGAGAGAAAACAATTCCTGGTAGACATGGAGAAATCGGGACAGGGGAAGAAATACCGCCCGATAATATCAGCGCAGATTTCCCAACTTATCAGAGAGATGGAAGTAATAGACAAGGATCGGAAACAAAAGTTGGAAAATGCGATAATTAAAGCCCAAACGAAATGATTTATTTCCATGTTGAAAGGTTTAAGGTGGTGGTGGACAAGACCAAGAGAGGGGATTTTGATAGGCAAAATTTGAGTCTTGAAATAATTTTATTTTACTCGCTTTAACCCAAGATGGGCTTTGCTAAGACCGTTTTATATAGGAAGCGGTATATGAATCGGTCATGTTATTTATTCAGCTATATAACCGTTCCATGAATAATAAATATTTGTATTTATATCTTTGTTATTTGTAATGAGTTTTTCAGTTAAAATATGTAAGTTTAGTTTTTAAAAGATTTTTTCAATTGCTCCTGGTTAAAATTTTGCAATAAATGTCCAACTATTTTGTTTCTGATTTTTGTCAGAAGTTAAAAATGAAAATAAGTGATTGTTACACGTGATGGTAAGAAAGTTCTAATTATGTTTGATTTATCATGGTACCTCTAAATACTACAGGTCGCTTGGATCGTATAAAGCGCTTGGAGCATTTGTATTGCTTACTATGCTTGGTAATTACAAAAGCCATGATATTAATGTTAGGGTTGGTTTTAAAGTTAGTTCTGAATGTCTGGAACAGGGTTAGAATTACTTTCCATAGCAATCTAATTGATCCAAGCAGTCCTGTAGTATATAGAGGCACCTGATTCATCATAATCATTACAGTCAGGTCAAGCTGCCACTTTACTTGAATTCATTAGTTTGTGTCAATGGCCAATTAAGTCTTTTACATTATAATTGGGTTTGGAATCCACTATGCTCAACAATCCAATTACATAATGTCTAATAAACTGTAATTTTCAACATGTGTTTATTGCAAATAATCATCAGAAGTAGGCCTATTTTAATTATTACAACATATTTTAATACAGTAACGGTTGTTTGTTTTTCTCTTTTCCTGTTTATTGTTTCATTTCTTGCTATTTAATACTAGGGCAAAAAATTATTACACCAACAAAAAAATGTTATGAAATATATTAGGAGAGTGTTCCTAAAGATCATTGTAAAACACCACATTTCCTGACCAAATATCTGGTTTGTGCTGAACTGAACACCCTTATAAGATTTTTTTAAGTTTACTTCTTCTTGGACACACCAACGGTTCGTACACGACGTCCGGTGGTTTTCGTGTGCTGTCCTCTAACACTTATAACTGAGAAAAACTAACAGTGATTACATTTTTATTGTGTTTTTTGTATAGTAACAAAATTTCATTTGGTGTTGCAAAAGCTTTATGTGATCAGTCTAAAAAACACAGACCTGAACCCTTTTATTGCTTCTAAACTCTAAAGGTTGTATTCGCATACCTTCTCTCATCAACAAACTAAGAAAGATAACAACACAGAAAAGTGGACAGCGTGGGAATTAAACAACCCTATCTGATCAGGACAGCTGCCCTTTACAATTATATCAGTTCCTAGATAAAAGAAAAATGACAATGAGCATTGCCCACACAAACTTTCTGTAAGTCTTGTGTTTTTAACCATTGCACTAAACTTGTGTAGTCACAAAGACAAAAATGGAACATTCTAGAAGCGTTTAATTGCAATGCATGAATGATTAGAATACTGTGAAATAAACATTAAGATGACAAAAATACTGCTATACAAATAACTACGTTGTCTAATAAAAAATACACTTTCCGCAAAAAAAAAGCATTGAAGTAGGGCAATCTTATGTGTTAAATAGTGGCTTTATCTTTTTCAAATGTGAATATGTGAATATTAGAGTACATTTTACTATATTCAAAAACAGCAAACCACAACACTATAAATAAGATAGTACATAATCAATACTAACACTACATGGCTCCAGAAAAAAAGCTGTATACAGAATTTAATAAAGACGAGATCAGTGTATGGCAGCTTTTAATGTGTGTAGTTATCGTCTTAATTAGTTATTTTACGTTAGTTATGGAAGCATGCAGATTCGGACCGTAAATTGGGAGGGAGAAAGAAATAAGGAGAATGAGAAATTTGTTCGGCAGACTTAAATTAACAGAATAGCAAAAAGTGTTTAACACACAACATAGGAACATGAGATTTCCACAAAAATTCGCTATTTTTATCCACCAAGCCTACTATTGCAATTTACAAACAATCCTGTTAATTTCAGTATAGGAAGCAAAAGTAAATAAATACGGTTCAAAGAAAAATCAAGCCAGTTTAAATAATATGCAGTGGAGACTGTTAAAATGTAAAAGATCAGAACATGGTTTTCTTACTTATATCCACCCTATCTTCAGCATTGTGGATGTGAAAACAATTTCTGCTTTGCTGGCTTAGTACATAGAAAATTCACTTTTGTACAAGATTATGCAGGTTTCACTTAGACTACACCATTAAACTAATTTTAATACGGCAAAACACGTGAAACTGTTGGTGTGTGCGGCGGAATGGCGCAATTAAAGGTAACATTGAAAGCATTGCACGATGTTATAAGCAGAAGGCACGGATATACTGCAGATTATCAGACACTGCGATTTAATTGCAGATTAGGCAGGCAGCGGGCAAATTAGTTAAAAAGAAAATTAGATTAACTTGGCCTAGGTAAATTAGGCAGACTTTCACTTGTATTTTATGATTAAATTAAAATTAGAGTGTTTTTTGAAACTTTTAAAAAATGCAAATTTTGGAATTTGCAGCTTGGTTGAGATAAAAGGGGTTTAAACAGCTTGAATTTGAAACTTGTTGACAAGAAAAAAATAAATAATCGCTGTGTCATGGTCCACCATGCGATGATGTGGTTTCTGTGGATGCTGAGTCATGTTTCGGAGGTTTCTTTTTCTTGCTGAACATTTTCTTGACTTTGTTTTTCTTCTTCTTCTTCTTGGTGTTGTCGGAGTGAACGGGAGACTCCATCTGATGCTTCATCAGGTCATAAGCTGCGTCTTCCTCTTCTTCCCTGGTGGGGTGGGGGGGGGATTGGTGATAATTAATTCATAAACAAATCTATCCAAGCTTAAAGAATAAAAGTAAATGTAATAATAATAATATTCATTTTTATCCCTATGAATGAAAATTTATCCCTATGAAATGGGAAAACGCAAGGGGCTTTAACACACGGGCAATTGTCAGATCACCTCGCGCCCAACGTTGCGTTACCAAATTTATTGGAGTGTATTGTGCATGATTTAGACAACTTTTAATTTGGTAGAACCCATTACTCTACTGGGTTCAGGCAATATTTGTAAAGTGCCTTGACCAAAAATTCAGCTAAAAGGCGAAATAATAACCCACGGAGCTAATCGGTCAGAATAAAATAGTTACATTAAATATAAAAACCAGGAGGTTAGAATGGCACTTGCATACACAGGACTTTAAAAACAAAAACAGCATTTACGACTCAGAAACTGTTTTATAGTGGATTTATATATTTTTCTTAAGAACTATTTTTTGGCTTTAACTCTAGTTTTATCCTTACTTCACTCTGGCTTCCTCGATAGAATTGATGATGACGTTTCGTCTCTCAACGACCTCTACCAGCTGATCAAGGAGACGGGATTCTTCCTCTTTATCTTCCGATGTCTTCTCCGCTTCTGGGTGGGTGGAAGTGAGGTTATAGGAGGTATTCTTTAAGGTGGGTTTAACCAAGAAGTTATTAGGTGTAAAGGTGCATGGGGCAACATCCTTGTTATTTGAAATGCAAAAGATCATAACAGTAATGGAATAGTGAAACATCCAAAAACTCAAAAAAAGTTAAACGAATACTTAAGCAATATAACAATAAAGTAAGATTTTATTCAGAAATAAACGAGTTAACAATGGAATAGTGCTACATTACTACCAGAATACACTAAATCACTAAACAGACACATTTTAGGAATACTGATGAAGGTTGGTTACCAGGTTTATTAAGCAGCTTTCTGATTTTGAACTCGATATCGGCATGTTCTTGCTCCAGTCGCTGTTGTTGCATTCTGGGGATAATAATCAGTTAATATGGATTGTAATCTCCTCAAGTGTACCACTCTGCACACATGGAATAGAGAAGGGGGGGGGGTAAATGAGGGTCATAATTTAGCATGAGTATTGAGAATGAAAATAAGAATTAGGAAAAGGAAAAATGAGGGTCAGGAATAAATGCCCAAAAATAAGGGCCAACGTTAGGAATGGGGATGAGGTTAGCATATGGATTAGGTTTTGAGTTGGTTTTCCTCCTTTCATCCTGCAATCCACGCCACCTCCATTCTTCCTACTTCTATACTGATTCCCCCCTACATCCTTCATACAATCCCTTCCTTTATGTAGTGTTGATGCCAATAGATTTAGATTAAAAAGAATCCAGACAGCTCAGCATTTATAAACAGGCAGCACAGCATTCATGAACAAACAGCACGGCATTTATGAACAACCTTACTTCATAGTAAAAAAGGTTGAGAAGAAAATTCAAAAAAGGACTCACAAATAAACCAGATCGGTTTCACGGCGCACTAGCTTGTTCTTCTCATGAACTAATTCAAACCATTCGGGCAGCAGTTGGTCAGTTTCAGTTTTCACTTCACCTCCTAAAAGGAAAGAAATGTTTAAAACAGAACATTCGAGATGCTGGCAATGTAGCTCTATATAAAGTCGACATATCATGATTTCCATGCAAACTAAATCACACATCATACAAAGCAATTATTTTACCTCATAACAATTTTTACACAAAGCAAAAATAATTAGTCATTATCATGCAGGTATAGTCGTTTAAACAATTTACTCCTTTGCTTTTCCATAATATATATCCAACATTCTAAATGACATTTATCATACAAAATGACATATATCATAATATTAATGCAATTTAATTGACGGATACAATTTATTTGATTTATTTGATATTTATATATGTTGTGTGATACTAGTTTTTTAATTTTTTATTAAATTTATATTCAGGAGTAATTGAAAAAAAAAGTTTTTTTTGACCCCTAATCCTCGGGCTAATGTTAGTGGGGCAATTTACAAGGCATACAAGTGCCAATTACAACCTCAAGCTTCTTATGTCTACCACTGTGCATGAATATTATTGCACCCACCAGCTTCAAGTTCCATCTCATCACGCAGGACTTCCTCCAACTTCACTCCTTTCTTCTCCAGATCCTTGAGCTGGACATCGAGTATCGTCATCTCGCTCATTATCTCGTCTTCGTTCATTTCGCGTTTCACCTGGGGTTCGGGGGGTTATTGTAGGGGTGGAATGTTGGGTTATTATGGGGGTGGAAAGGGGGGTTATTGTGAGAGATGGAAAGGGGGGTGAAATGTGGGGTTCAGGTGGAAATGTGCGGGCAAATTGTGGGTTTATTTTGAGGGGTGGAATGTTGGGTTATTATGGGGGTGGAACGTGGGTTATTGTGGGGGTTAAATGTGGAGTTATTGTGGAGGGGTGGAAAGTGGGTTTATTGTTGGGGTGGAATGCGGTGTTATTGTGAGGGGTAAATTGGGTTATTGTAGGGGTGAAATGCCGGGTATTATGGGATGGAATGGGGGTTATTGTGGGGGTGGGATGCGGGGTTATTGTGAGGGGTAAAATTTGGTAGGTCTGGGGTGTGGGTTATTGTTGGTAGGTGAAATGTTGGGTTAAACGTGGTCTCACAATTTATGTGCTGCTATTCAATTATAACTACAAGGCTTACAGCACAGAAAAAAGGGGGATTAATGTGCACTGTAAAGCAAAAAATCCATAAGATATTTCAGGTATGAGTTGCCAATTGTTTTCGTAAAGTGCATCAATAATCAAATTTCTAACAAAACCATTTTTGAGGCATCACTAAAACTACTTATCCTTCTACACAACAAAGACTTCAACCTTTAAAGAAAAAATGGGCATGTGGGTAAAAAGAAATTTTCATACATGTGAAAATTATTCCTATTTTTAAGCCAATGGTTATAAGCGTTATTAGCAATAAACAGTTATATCAGGTTGTTTTAATTGAATTGAATATTAGTAAAAAAATTATGTGAAGTCAACAACAAGTTGCAAGAAATATACGAGATTTGGTACGCACATCACGCTTGATGAGTGGAAAGCCGTATCCTGGAGCTGGCCGAGCCGGCTTCGTGATTGGTTGCTTCTTTTTCACATGAGCATCTGATTGGACGAAATAAAATATGTGAAATTTGAATTAAAGGCAGCATAACATATAGTTTTCGAATTACTGTGAGTCAGATTTTGGTACCCCAATGTTAAACCACAAAAACGCGCATAGAAGGTAATTGCGACACGCTGTCTCAATCACAAGAACTTAACGAATTTACTTTGTAATTGACAGTACAAAATCAATGCGCAGTAATTGCACTTGTGCGTCAACATAGCTTCCGAGTATTTTATTGTTTCCTGTGTCGTTGCTACACTAGAATAGAAACTACAGAAAACTGTAAGTACAGATGTAAATGCCATTGGTTGAATTCACTGGAAACTGTTAATTACTTAATTTTACATGAACATACAATTTATATCTGGGGAAACTTTTTTGAAAGAAAACTATCAATTTGACAATGTTATTGGAAAAATACATTTATTTTGTACATGCTTGCAGTTTGAATTTATATATGTTGCTGTCATTTGAATAAGTAACGGGATTATTAAAAAATAAAAGATAAATAACTGAAACGTCTGGAAAAAGCCTATTACCATGGGACAATAAGTATTTTGCAGGACGATTTAACTACACTATATATGTTGCCATTATTTGTGGTAATATAAACTAACTACAAGAATTTGAACAAATGTTTAATTCATTGCAGTAAAAATGGCAAACACCACACCAAATGGCAGAAAAATCTATTTTACTGGTATTAACAGATTTGGAAGGATTATCACAAAGGACACCGAACATGGCAACAGATAAGCAGCCTAAATATTTAGTTGGATGGGACATAGAATAACTATGCAGTTGGTATGTAACGGGGTTAATTCAATATTATTATCTCAGTTGTGTATATTACAGATACTCACGTTTTGTTTCCCTTGTCACAGTTGCCTCTGCATCCGACTTTTTCATCTCTGGACTGGCTACATATCTAATGAAGTAAATAAAATGTTACTTTTTAGGTCAATATACATAACACTTAATATGGAATTCAAAACAATAAATTTAGTAATTGGCACACAATCAGTCCAGCATTTTTATAGAAATATATAATTCACCCGAAAGGGCATATTTATTATCTAGTATATAAGACCGATGATGTATTACAGTATAAGGACGATGATGTATTAGTTTGTATTACAGTATAAAACTAAAGGTGTATTACAGTATAAGACTGAAGGTGTATTACAGTATAAGACTTAAGGTGTATTACAGTATAAGACTGAAGATGTATTGCAATATAAAACAGAAGATAAGAGACTTAAGCTATGAAGCTGCCCTTTCAAGTGACATTTATATTACTATAAAAAATGGTTGACTGGATTTTGTGCCATTTACTGAACTTACAGTTTAAGATTCAATGAGATTTGCCCAAAGTAACAGGAGACGGTTAACGATCTTGGTGTCAAAAAAGGTTCATATTTACATAACCTTCCACTGTATTTATATATATAAAATAAAATATATAAAATACATATACATGATGATTCCTACACAGAGTTATATCCTCTATCTCTAAAAAACACTGACAACCAAACTAATTATTAAACTAAGATATCGTTGCCAATCATTTTTGCTAAATCATTTGGATTAATATGGTATATTAAGCGAAAACATAAGTTTCCAATTTAAGGGAATATGTTACAGTTATAGGTAAAGGGTAAACATGGGTATTGCTGTCTATTTAAGGGGTGGTATGACATAATAGTACAGGTAACATAAATATATCTTATAAAAAAATTGTTGAGTTTGCTAAATTGTGCTTTTACTAAGACTGGTTACACTTAAGTGGTGTATATACAGTCTATACAATAATAAACGAAATAGAACTTTGCACTATTTGGATAGCAAACAGTTAAAACTTTGGCGTTTTATACTATCGCATAGATAAATACCATTACCAGGATATAGATAAAACTTAAGAACATAGATAGAATTTAATGGTTAAATTACTTAAATACTGTATACAATTTTTATTACACAATTTAGTATCAAAATATTTTTAAAGTTCTTATCATATTCTTATCACAGCCACAGTTTGTTACATTGTTTGTAATTTTTAGCACTTACTTTTTGTCAACACTGTTGGCATCATTTATTTCCTCCATTTTGTTCTCCATGTCAGATTTCCAATTTGGGGCTCGTCTCTTCGTGGTAGCGGGTGAATGCCTAGGTGGGGCTACAGGGGCACCATTACCGGTGGACAGTGTCGACTCCGTAGGGACCTTTGTTCCAGGGGTCGGAGACCTAGGGGGTTTCCCTCTGGGTGATGGAACATTTAACATATTAACCTCGGCTCTCGGTTTAGGTGATGGAGATTTAGGGAAATTCCCTTCAGAAGATGGGGCTTTAGGTGGAGGAGGGGCTGGACCTTTCCTCCGATTGGGAGGTTTGGGGGCTGAGTTCGTTTTTGTAACATTCTTTTGTTGTTGGGGGGTTCTACCAAGATCGCCATTGGTTACCCCATTTTCTTGAATCTCGTCACTTTGAGCCCCATCTGCATCACCAAATGGATTCAAACTTTCATCATATGCTTCATCTGATGAATCATCATCAATTTCAAAGGGATTTCTACCCTCTTCTTCATGAAACGGATTTTCATCTTCCAGGTTTTCAAACGGATTGGTGCTCTCCTTATTTGTTGTTGTATTTTTTATGTCCTCTACATCCTCATTATCCGATAAGTCGTCTTCTGTGTCCTCAAATGGGTTGTATCCAGAATTATCTTTTGTTTTTTCTGCTTTTGTTTCTTGCTTTGCTGTATTATCGGATGTTACTTTAGGCTTATCCTCAGATTGATCCTTGGTTTTATCACTTATTTTTTCTTCTTTTGTTTGTTCCGGAGTTTTTTCAGCACCATAATCAAGGTCAGTTTTGCCAATCATTTTTTCTGCAACGTTTGGTACTTCCGGAGTTCTATTAGCACGAGCGACAGCATGATCAGCTTCCTCTTCATCTGACTCATCGAACGGATTTAGCACCTGAGCATAATCCCGATGGTTTGTACCTGGTCCTGGGTTGTGTTTATTAAACGAGCGCTGCCTAGGCTGCGGTTTCGTTTCGGAACTCGTGTTTCTGGCTCTGAAAAAAAGATTAATGGAAATGGTTCATTCTTTGGGCAAAAATACTTCCAGTTTTAACATATCCAACATTTCAAGAACAGGAAGCAATAGGGGGAAATGCGTAATAGAAAGGTTTTGCCAATGATGCAATATATAAGTAAGTTGTATTGGCAAAATTTAAAAGGTTATAGCCAGATTATTATTTTACTCATTATTTATTAGTCTGTTCGGCTGTAACATCTTTAACATCAACTGTTTGTATCCTTGATTTTAAGTTAAAATCATTATGTTTAAAGCAGAATTTTAGTTCACATTAGCAGTGGCAGGGTTGTAATTTGGAAGGCAATGCTGCAATGTTCACCCCTTATACCCATTAAACCTTGACTTACACCATAATGTGATGGAACCCAGGGTCCAAAAAAACATATTTTTTTTATTACCAGTACTTACAGTGTGTTTAAAACTAACATTGGTAGAGCGTTACGTTAAATGACAAGTGGCATAATAAGATTAGTTAAATGCCAAAGTATAAACACTCAGGCAGGTAAAGCTTTTTGAAGGTTCAGTAATCATGCCTATGGTCAATTGGTCACTAGCACCATGTATACTTTACATTAGGGATAGACATAATTTAATTAATTCTAACCTGCATAAACACCTAGATACAGAATACCGACCAAAAAAATATAATAATATTATTAGCAGTCAATCATAGTGCACTAAATCACCTTGGAGTTGGTCTTTTTACTGGAGATGCCGGCAGCTCACTTATAAGTGGGGCGATAGCTGAAGATGGGGAGAGATCGCGATTCGGTGAAACTTCTTCCCTTTTTTCTTGCCTTTCTCTCACATCGGAAAGCGATTTAAGCAGGGCAGGAAGAATGTCAACATCTGGAGCATCTGATTTTGGTTCAATTGTTTTGGGAGGTGTTTTGGCATTATTGACAGGTTTACTTGTTTTGGTTCGTCTTTCAACATTTTTGTCTTTACTGATTTCATTTATTTGAGGAGTTGTGGTGTTTTTAACAGGTTCACTTAATTTTGGATGACTTTCAGTATTATTGTGCTTACTAGTTTCTTTTGTTTGAGAAATTTTGGTGTTCTTAACAGGTTCACCTACTTTTGTGTAACTTTTTGTATTATTGTCCTTACTGTTGTCTTTCAAAGGTAATTTTCCAGTTTTATGTTCCAATTCAGTGTCAGCAACTACAATATTCTGAACAATGTTTACCACCCTTGCGGCGGGTTTAGGCCGTTCATTTTGCGTTTTGTCCATCACCCTTTCACCTTGTCCAGCAGGAAACTCCCTTTCACTTGGGACTGAGTCAGTTGTATCAGGAACTTTTCTAGGTTTATACTCTTTTGATGGATTTGAGTCTTTCAGATCTTTATTTTCGTTTTTAGATTCCAGCACTTCTGGCTTTGAAGATTCAGGTTTTTCAAACATTTTCTCCTCTTTTGCATTTTCAGTGTTAACCACTTTCTTTTGTTTTTGTCCGTTAGAAAACACAGAAATCATATCGGCAACACGGCTAGCACTTCGCTTTACTGGTGCCTCGGTTGAACGGTTTTCGTTTCGGTTTGTTGGGTTAGGATTGGTAGTTTCTCCTTCTTTTTCAGCGTTTTTGTATTTTTTAAGTTCAGATATCATGGACTTGTCTCTTCTGTACATTCCACTCAAAGACTTCGTTCTGCAGAAATTAAAGGATCTCTTAAGTTAAGGTGACAGCGCTCTTTTATAATAATAATAAGATTTTTAGAAAATATGGGCACATGTTGAAACAAACTTTAGATTTTGAAATTACTGCACTGTACTTAATACTGTAATACATATCATGTGGCATTGCATAGTCACGTCACAAGGCTGTTATTACAAACCTTTGTTACAATACAACTCTCGCTACTATGCCACTATCTCTCGGTCCCAAATGGTGGCATAATATTGAAGTTTGACTGTATCCAAAAAGCAGGGATTTCAATTCTAATTTCTCTTAGCTGTATAAATCAATTAATATTTGCCTTTCATTTTGGTTTTAAACTATTTAACACTAAAGTACGGTATCATTGTGAATTGTGACATAAAATTTTACAAAATGATTCATATCTTTAAACGGCCATCACATGAACTACATATCAATATATACCTACAGGATATGGTTGGTGTGTATTATGTGTGCTGATTTATTTAAAGAAATCACCCTGTGTTAATTTCGTAATAAAGACAGATACATATGAGTGATTGCTTGGAAAATACTACTGGAAATATACAGCGAACCAACAAATATTTTTGGTGCTTGAAAATCTTAATTTTATTTGCTAAGAAACCCTTTACACCTTGGCTAAAGAATGGAAGGGCACTGATATACTGAAGCAACAGCTCTAAAACAAGATTATATTTATATATGTCCAACTCATTTAAAAAAAACTAGCTGACGGTTTTAATATCTGGTTAATTTAACATACCAAACTATGTGACTTTATAGTTTGCGGCCATCGGTGACATTATTAACCAAGGCCTGGAGCATTTTTCTACATAATCTGATCGAATCCCCTATACAAGTATATACATATGTATGTCATTAGTCACCCTAGAAACACCTAAATACTACAACTTGTTGGTTTCCAATCTTTTGGGTAAAGGAACCCATTCCCAATAAATAAATAGCATGCACCCTCGTAAAGTAAATAAAATTTTCCACAATCTTCTATAACAATTATTATATTAAAAACGCACTAGATACAACTAATATGTGTAAAAGCACATAAATTTTCCGTTTAACATGTTGTAATTTCTACCAGCACAGTACTGACATGATTAAACCGTATAGCGGGATAATCTTGCAGCACACTTAGGTAATGCAAATTGAAAACTACTGGACTTGCTAATAAAAACACACACGCAGTAGTTGAACCTATACCTGTGACACTGGCGGTGGTAGACCTTCCCTTCATCTATGAATCGCTCGACCAGATGAACCTTTTTCTTACAAATCTCACAAGTGCTGAATGTTGAGGGTTTCGCAACAAAGATGGGTTTGGGTACGACGTTTGTATTCGCTGTGACGGACTAAAGAAAGAAAAGTAAAAAGTTTGTGAACCCTGTACACTGTACTGTTCATATAATCACAAGAACGCCGGTGAAGTAGCCAGTGTCTACATCACCGTAGGTTAGGTGGAAAATTAGAATTCATGGTATATTTACAGTTTAAACTTGTTAAACTTGATTTGTGTTTTGTTTCCAGTGCAAATACATTTGGTAAAACATGCTTGTTGGTATGCTAATAATGTTCGATTTGGAGTTTAAATTATGATTAATAAGATAGAGCAATTTTAGTTTCACGATAAATTCACTTTGCAACTCTAAGCTAAATTTGCACCAATGATCTAGTTGTCAAAGTCAGCATAATGTTTCTGTGATTAATCAAAAGTTTAATGTTTTGGTGAGCTGTAAATTTGCAAAAATTAAAATCTCTCTGCATAGCAACATTTACTGAAACTAGGACCAGTGGTGGTGAATTTAAGATCCTAATACATCATAGAACAGCAAGCAAAACAAATGCACATTCCGTTCTCAAGGATAGGCGTTATGATGTTAAAGGAACATACCGGTACATTGGTCTCTTTGTTTTCTTTGTTGACTACGGGTTCTGGATCCTTCTTCTTTATTTTTACCATTTCAGGTGTTGAAGTTGGGGTTGATTTTCTCTTCAGTGGTTTTTCATCTGGGAATTGAAATCACAAAACAACTCATACATTTGCAAAATATAATTTATAACATGCTAATATTTGTATAAATAAAAATATATTTTATAACACAAAACTTTAATTGTTTAAATATCTAAATACCATTTGAATGGTAGATTTTGTTTTAATTTTCCCTAAACAGTCATACCGATGGTGGGTGAAAGGTACCGGTAATCTGACAATTACCTGTGTGTTAACACCCGTTGCATTTACAATTCACATGAAAAAACTGAATATCCTATTCGGTTCTTTGGTAGGCGCCTACAGCCCAGTTATTAAAGGTTTTACAGTGAGTTATTGGCATACGGACGATCTGAATATCCTATTCGGTCCTTTATAAAGAGGAAAACCAAACTTACCATCAGCAGGTTTCATAGTATGAAGCCGATTATAATATTGCGAGACGTAAGTCATGATGCTTAGTTTGTCAGGCACTCGCATCGCCACCATATCTTCAGGATCAAGTAAAGCAGCAATTCCTAATTCCTTTTCCGCCACCGAGAAAGCAAGCTGGTTGTTGTACAACACATTTTCTTTCGACAGAGAGTTGAAATCTCTGCAAGAATGAATTATTAAGAGCAACTATTTCCTAGCTAAATTATTTTTCTAAGTTGCTTAACACATAAGGGTAGTAACATATTTTACTTCCACAAAAATTTATATATCAAAATGAAATATTACAATACGAAACAGCGAAAGACGGAAGAATTCATTGAGTCAGCTGTCCCTTTTACAACACTGTGACATTAATAAATACAGTTCGAATGATACATACTAATTAGTATGATTATATTTAATAGTGCACTGCACAAATTTGGGTCAATAAAGGCTTGTGCAAAAAAATGATGCATTGAAAACAAAATTTTCTAAAAGGGTATTAAGTACCTTGCCCAAAGACAAAAGCATTAAGTCAACGTCTGGTTATAATTTTACAACATTTTGGCTGCTTTCATCTAGGCCTACGCTCTTACCAACTAAGCTAACAGACTCTGAATGCAAATCTTCAGATATCTACAGGTGATTTCAATTACAACAGTAGTACCTGGAGCGTTTGGATCGCTTAGATTGAGCACTTGAAACCCTAACCCTAACCTTCCAAGCGATCCTGTAGTAATTAGAGGTACCGGGTACTACCGGCACTATTATCGGTACCTCTAAATACTACAGGATCGCTTGGACCGCTTGGATCGCCTACTATACTTTGTAATTACAAAAGCCATGATATTATTGTTAGGGTTGGGGTTAAAGTTAGTTCTGGGGTTGAGATTAGTGTTTGGGACAGGATTAGAATTACTTTCTATAGCAATTTAAGTGATTCAAGAGCTCCAAGCGATCCTGTAGTATTTAGAGGCACCCCTGTATTATGGCTTGACACATATAATATAATAGACATGTTACTTACATTAGATCTGGCCTGTATCGATGAATGAGAGCACAGAAAGCAAGTCCATCCCTCCAGGAGGTTGTCATGTTATCAATGCTGACATTTTCATAGCCGGAATCTTCAATGGTACGTTTGCACCAAATCTGCAACGCTTTCATTCCTTTCGCCGCCATTTTTACTCTTTACGCCCACGTCCAGGTATACCGGTACCGTATGGTGTTGTTGCTGTTGTCGTTGAAGATGATAATCCTTAATTTCTAAACCCTAATCCGGCATTACCCTTTCCTGATAACATATCAACGATTGTGTATTTTAACATTATTTACTGATTTGTTTTGCAACATAGATATCTGGATTAATATTGTGGGATTTCTATTCTGGTTGTTTGGGAAATCCAAACTTTTTACATAAATAACCTATATGGCTAAAGAAAACAAAAAATGGGTTAGAATAATCATGTTTAACCTCCGTGAATAAGAAAACTCTGCAGGGTGATTAGGAAATACAAACCATGTACATATAGGAAGTATATGGCTGTGAGGAAACCCACATTAGAATAGTATAATCTTGTTTAACCATCGTCAATAGAAAAATTCAAAGACCGTTCATTATAGCATATGCAACCGTCAGATTATTCCAACTTCCCTTAATGGCCATCATTTTGCGTGCCAAACATATATATGATTGGTATATTACCACTTGCCTGCCGCTGGGTTATTGATTAAAATTTTTGCCGAGTTATAATGATAACAAGTTTTAAGATAGATATAATATTCATGTTTATCCAGGTCCAATGGGAAATCTAAGAGGGTTAACACAATCGTCAAATCACCTCGCACCCATCGTCGGGTTACGGAAGCTTTTGCAGTGTGTTGTGCGTAGTTCACACGTTCTTTGAATTTAGTAGAACCCATTAATCAGCTGGGTTCAGGCAATGTCCGTTAAGTGCCTTACCGTTAAGTGCCTTAACCGATTCCGTTAAGTGCCTTAACCGATTAGCTAGCGACCAGTTTCGCACCTACACCCTCCGGCTGAAAGACGACGCGCTTAACCATCAGACTATGTCGGACATTTTATTATTTATCAGACCAAATTCTTAGCCCATAGGTGGATCTCTTTTAGGAAAGCTTTCAGTATGGATTAATTTGTGTGTCATTTCTATCTTGGAGGGTGGGAAATCCAATTTTTTGGTTAACGTCGGATAACTCGTGATAGAATAAGAATACCCGTGTTGGAGGATTTATATAACTGTTATTGGTAGGCGTCCACAGCCCAGTTGTTAAAGGTTTTACATTGAGTTATTGGCATACGGAGGATATATGTTGTATCGCCGATTATACAAGCGCAAAGGACGTTCTTACACAGGTGACCCTCAAAATACCTTTCGTCTACCGTCGGGTTATAGGGGTTATAGTTTTAGTGAAAAACAATAATCCACTGGTTAGTCGATGTATGCTTACCGAAAAAGCATCCGGCTGGTTTCGAACCAAACCTTTCCGCTGAAAGCCATCAATCTACCGGCTAAAATATATAACCTATGCGGCAATACAATACGATTTAGTCCACACAGTAACGTTCTGATGACTCACTACTCACTAGATAATGGCTGTTATAGTCAGATAGGCCTCTTGTCAACAGTCCAGTTATCAAAGCTATTATAAGTGCGATGTTCAAGTTTTATCAGCGTGAATGAAAACACGCAGGGATCTTATCACATGGGAAATCAGCATCCGAGCTACCGATTAATGCCGCTTGTATATTGGCATAATTATTGCAGTATTTTCCACAGTACTAAAGCTAAAGGCGTCTCCTAATAAGTCTTATCCAAGGAAAATAAACTAGTTAGCTCGTTCCTCGTTGTTAGTCCTACATCCTGACATAATAACTCGTATGGAAAGTTCTACACAATGCACACGGTCTGTTGAAGTCTGGTATTATTCGCAACTTTCGATGCCGAAGATATCAGGACACAACCTATATATAAACAACTTGGTAATATTTATACAACCCTTTATATTAACCACAGAGACTAGCAAACTTAAACGATGGCACGTTTAATACGCGTACAGCAAATCACATGGTTATACTCGGCCAAGTTTTGGAACAAATCCGCTAAAGAATTAATTAGTTTTATAAAGCTAAAGTCCCGCTGTTGATATTAAACTGCCAGATTATGGCGTATTTGCCAGATGCTCTGTCGGTCTCACGTATGTATATCGTCGACCAGTAGGTAATCGATTCTATTGCTTGTTTTATGAAATCCGTAGTTTATTATTCAACTACGTGTGATTCTGACACAGCTATATACATAAAGTGCATACATAAATTCGTAGACAACATTCTAATATTTGAAATCACAATACCGCGGTGATTAGTACACACAGGACTTATTGAAAGCAGAGTTTAGTCCCTGCAACGGGGGGTTAAACGTGTTGTCAACGGTGTGGTCCGTGAAATTGACTTAAACTTTTCAGTCGAGTTCTTTTGAATGACGACAGAAGTTCCATGATATTACTATGCAGCCCACATCTGTAGTTCAGCAAGGTCATCCTCTTCCTCGGTTCTCGCGGATTTCGCTGAAAGAGGAGGAATTTAAAATGAGGATTCGGTAAAAAACTGCTTTTATTGTCGCTTTTCCGCTGAAACAAGTGATGTTCTTGAGCAAGGAACTTCCAGGGCGTCGCCTGAACCCAGTGAATCATTGTGTTCTACTAAGACTTCATAATCATATACAACACATTATAATGGCCCCTAAAGGTTACAGATTCGAAACTGTTTGCTTGCTGGATTGGTGTGTCCCTGGGCAAGGCCGTGTGATGTGTTACCTCCTGGTTTTTGAAAAAACTGGAGCTGTATATATATACCTATATTCTGATAAAAGTTAACTAAACATAACATAAATACATTAATTGGTTTTTAACCATTTGTGGAGAAATGTTTCACCAGTTTAAAAGTCCGTGGAAATCTTTACAAAAATAAACTGTTTAATTGGACATTGCTTTATTTTATAATAAGAGAAAGTACTGTTTAATGTCTCCAAGAGCTTATCAGAATTATTGCTTTTTTGTTTAGTTGTAGATAAATGGGTTAACCTTTTTTTATTTTTAAACAGTTGACTAATAAGTTAAACAGTGTTAATCAAGGGCACAGACCTAAAACAACACAATTCCTAATCCATTTAAAATTTGAAAACTAAATCATTATATTAAATCGGTTTAAAAATTCATCAATAATAAATCCACTTTCTATGCCTGACAGTTACTTTTGACCATATTTTTGTAGGTTTTCTTTCCTCAGTAGTTAAAATCACATTAATAATTCAGTAAAACTTAAAAACAACGCTAAATGGTGCGTTCTAGTATATCGGATAGATGGATTTGTCGTTTCTTATCCTGGTTAGTGGGGGAACTGCCTAGAAGGATTTGTCTGGTAATGATGCATCAGGGTTATGGCATGTAACATGTTTCTTAGTAAACTTATCAATCTGTCGCAATGCATTTACTGTGCACAAAATTATTGCACAATCAAAAAATCTAAAAAAAAAGAAACATCAACGAATAAAAAATCGAAAGTGTGTGTTCTCAGTAATGGATTGCTTTGTTGGTTGGATACAACTCCTCAGACAACTGTTTATTGAATTTTTAAGTGCCCTCCTGACAGTGACAGAAAGAATAAATTTGTTTAGTGATGCACAACCACAAATTTCAAATACTCAACTAAACCAAACCACTGGTCAAAACATTCAGTATTGATTCCAAAAACATTTTGTTCTATTTAGGCATAATATTAATTTTTAAAAAGACTAAACAACAATTTTATCTTATTTAGGCATAATATCCATTTTTTAAATCAGTTCAGTGGCAACAGTAACTTTATACCAATGCTGTTGGTCTTAAAAATAAAAAATAAAACACCATGTTATGTAAATTTTGGATATCAAGTCATATTTATGAAAAACTTTTTTAGTTTAGATTTTGTAATTGTTTTTGTTTAAAGATTATTGGGGGGCCAAAATAGCAATGTTGGTCTGATGATACTGTATAAACCGAACATTTGTTTGGTGAGTTTGTATTTAAGAGCAAAGGTCACATGAATGAACAAATGTCAGTCAATGTGTGAAAATGCATAGTTGTGTTTAACTGGCATGGTTTAATGTGCCTTCCCATGAAACTTTAAGAGTTTCCTACTGTACACCCTGAACTATCAATGGAAACAGGGCGTGACAGAAGTTTACCTTTGGCCGGCTGAGGAAGTTTGTCGGTGGGTACATCTGGAAGATCTTGGGAGGTGGTTGGGATGTTGAGGATGCTCTCGTTGAACTCTTCCTGTTCCAACTGCTCCAGTTCATCCAACAATTCATCCTAAGATTTAAAATGATGCGGATCAGGATTACGGTGAAGAAGAAACAAACAAACAAAATGTACATAAACCATAGGTAGAATAGGATATTTATGTTTATCTCCGTGAATGGAAAAAGCAAGGGGGGTATCCACACGGGCAATCGTCAGATTATCTCACATACCATCAGGTTACTGAAGCTATTGTAGTGTGTTGTCACTGTTGTGTATAAATCATACATTTCTTTAATTTGGTAGAACCCATCTTGCCCCAAGGACACAACCGACTCGCTCGTGACCAGTAAACAATTTCTAAACTACAACCTTTAAGATGAAGGTAACGCACTAAACCGCCAAGCTATTCAGTCGAACTGGTAATAAAAAACATTTGTTGCTTCATTTTCCAAATTTAAAGTTACCTAGTTATATCTACCTCTTTAAATAGTTAAACCGATATACTATATGATGCACCCATTTTTGAAATGATCTCGGACATTGGGACTAAATCCTAAAACAACATGTAGAAATTACCTCATCTACATCCTCATAACCCAATCCTCCCGACAACGCCGTTGTGATCTCGTTCGATACATCTTGTTGCTCCTGGATATCGTCCATCAGGTCATGTACATCATCTGGGGACCTGGGAGGAAAAGGAATCATTTAAAATGGAGTGGTTTTGCAATGTCTGTTAAGAGTTTCTTCAAAACTATATAATGCAATATTTGTATATATAATGTGTAGGTAGTTTTTGCAATATCATTAAACATTTTGGACTTCACATCATATATACTTGCATATGCGAATGTGGTTTTGGCAATAAGTTAAAAAATGTCCATCTTTTATACTGCATTATTTGTATATATAATGCAAATGTGTTTTTCCGTATCAGTAAACATTTTGGACTTCATCATATATAACTGCATTGTTTGTACTTTGTAGTATGGGTGCCAAAATGACAAGAGTGAGAAAAATCGTGTTTAAAATAGAAACATATGCTTATTAAAAAGTACACAATTAAATAATCCTGCTTACATCAAGCACTTATACAATACATAGGCGACAGTATAACAGGGTTATTATAAGGGTGACATGTTGAGTCATAAAAACATGGACAATTATTAAGATAACTACAACTTCAGTAAGGTTACGAGAGCTATCTAACTAGGTTAAAACTGAGAACTTATTACTACTTTATATTTAAAAGTTTAAATTGATACGATTAATAATACATAACTAATTTATTTTAAACCACTGAATCAGAGTAACGTCCCTTAAGTTCTTCACCCAACCCTAGGTGCATAACAGTTTAAATAAGTAGGCAGAGTCAGGATAGAAACCAAAACCTTTCTGGTCAGAACTGCCAACCTAATGACTATACTAAGTGGCAGAAAAAGACGATGTGCTGCTCTCCAGTCTTGCTACAAATTATGCATTATAGTCGATTATTTAAATGACATGTTTTTCCATTGATTTTACGTAATATAAAAACTACAATAGTGCTTCTGTAATAACATTACCAGCAAGTACTACATTAAAATGTACACACACAGTCACACCCACATAAGTTATGTATATATATCTTAACAATAAACAATCTTATAATTGCTCTAATGCAGTTGAAAGCTTTTATAATCCCTGCTCCTTGAATTGATTGCTAAACACACTAATATGACATGCTTGGCTGACATATCTAAAACGACGTCCCACGGAAACAATTTGGAAAGAGAAATACACTTGTTTCAACTGAAGATGCTGTCTTACCACAAAAGTTTTCCTTGGTTACCAATACTTTGGATCAATTCTATTGATTACCATTTAAAATTATCCTCAATCTACCACTACCTGCATGCTATCTTGTGAAACCCAAATTACCGATACAAATGCAACTATAACTCTAGATAGGTCTTTCATCTAAATACAAAAACTTTTATAAAACTCTTATATAAAACAACACATTGCTTGAAACTGCATCTCATAATTCAAATGAAATTAATGTTTTAACTAAATATTTTGTTTAAAAAAATCTGTTTTGTAGGGACAAAGCTTTAATATTTCAAGCATGTGAAACGCACAATGGTTAGGCGGTCGCAAAGGACCAACCAAGCTACCAAACATGTTATTTGTTACAATACCAATCATCCTACTTATTAAAAACAAATGGAAATAAACCATTGTTTTTAAACATTTCTTTAGGCTTATAGAACAAAACAAAAGCAACTGTATCCACTGTATTGGTAATTACTACAGAATCACTTTGAGGTTAGCATGTAAATAGTGGATATAATACCAGTACGGATACACTTTAAGTTGTGATTCCGGTATAGCAATTATCCGACAGATTAGTCTGGTGGTATAGCGCTTTCACCTTTATGCCAAAGGGTTGTAAGTACAAAAGTGGTCGCTAGCTAGTCGGTTGTGTCTTTCGGCAAGGCACCTAACAAAGATTGTCTGAACCCAACAGATTAATGGATTCTACCAAATTAAGAAACATGTATATCATACACACAACACTGCAATTGCTCCGGTAACCCAACGGTGGGCGCACAGTGATCTGACTATTGCCCGTGTAATAAACCCCCTGGGTTTTTCCATTCATTTGGATAAACATGAATATCCTATCTAACAATTAAAAACATTAAGGTTAAGTGTTTGGAGCTTTTGTATTGTTAAATGCAACTGACACATTGTTTGGGTTTAAGCTCTGTTTGTTAAATGAGTGACACAAGCAACCAGCTAGTGGCGTTTTTTCCCCTTTAATCTTTTTGGTTTTGGCTGACATGCTATCACCTCCAAAGTGCTCCAACTCCATGCAATACTTTGGTACTTACAGGCATCAACAAAAATAATTTGATATAACCAACTTACAAGTTTCCATGTGCTTTTTTCAGTGCTTCAGCCCCAACTTTCATGGTGTCCAACACAAGTTTATTTGATTGCGCATTTTGTAAAGCTTCCAGTTGGAACTCAACAGTGGACAGCGTTCCGTCCACGTTCTGCAGTTGCTTCTCATAACGCTTCTTTCGTTTCAGTGCACTGATCGCCACTGAATAATTGGGCATAATTTACTTTCAGTGCACTTGATTTACAGGTTTGATAAGTAACTACCAACTGTTTTGATAAAACTTTTAAAACAGAATTATTTTAAAGCAGATTATAGTCAGAGCTGCAAGTCATTCGCGAATGGTCACAATCGGCCAGCTTTGCATTATCCTGGCACACCAGTTTTTTTGTAAGATGTTCACCACTAAAACATATGAATCGCACCCTTGATTACACACACCGGTATCTTAATTTGATTAAATTTCAATAAACACATATTTTACAAGTTTATTTTCAGGGAACTGTTACCAGTACTCCAGAATTTTCAAAACCAGATCATAACAATTTTCAAAACCAGATTATAAAAATACAAAAATTACTTTTTTTGTTTTTCGTTCCATGTTGCTTGGCAGTTTTTATTTCATTTTCGATTTTCTTTTCCAGAAATTCAGATTTCTTCATCAAAATATCAGAAGTTTCGCGTAATTTCTGAATCGCCTCTTCAGATGAAACACCGGCACTTTTGCCCTTCGATCCACCCCCAAATATATTTTTAAACATCTTGCTCAATTAAAATACCTGTATAGACATGGGGAAAAATACATTGTTATAAGTATTGACAGTTTAATTCCACACTCAAATATATCATATTTTTATGCTAAGTCCTTATTTATCTTTTGTAATGGTAACTTTTGTAATAAACTATCCTTAGATAGGATAGTCATGTTAATCCCCAGAAATGGAAAACGCAAGGGGCGTGATCACAGACAATCGTCAGAATACCTCGCGCTCAACATTATTGTAGTGTGTTGTGTAAGACACTCCTACAATTTAGTAGAACCCTCGAAACCACTGTGTCAGGGCATGTCCGCTAAGTGCTATCTTCAAGCAGACAACTGACTAGCTGGCAACCTATTGGCTGAAAGGCCGCAAGTTAAGCTACTCGGTTTGGGATGTACATCTTTTTACCAATTGAAATTGGACTAGTCTAATATCGAAAAGACAAATCTATTACAATTAATATACATTTATGTGACCATAGGAAAGACTTAATTCTTTAACTTACATTAATATGAGAACATCAGTCTATTGAATCATTTATGTTATCACTGTTTAGTATTAGAAATATATACAATTTTCACGGGCAACACTAAAGGAGGAAAAGAGAAAAGGAAAGAACCGGCTCTCACTAAAACCGGCCGACCGGTTGATCTAGCGGTTAAGTGCGTCGCCTTTCAATCGAAAGGTTACAGGTGCGAAACTGGTCGCTAGCTAGTCGGTTGTGTCCTTGGTCAAGGCACTTTACGGACATTGCCTGTACCCAGCGGATTAATGGGTTCTACCAAATTGAAAGACTGTGTCTATCTTACACAACACACTGCAATAGATTCGGTAACCCGACGGTGGGCACAAGGTGATCTAACCATTGCCCGTGTGTTAACCCCCTTGGTTTTCCCATACACGGGGATAAACATAAATATCCTCCTATCATAAAACTATGGAAACTAACCTGGCCTCAAACACTAACCTCAGCCCCAGAACTAAACTTTAATCCAGCCCTTACACTAATTTTAATGTCATAATTTTATTTTAGTGTGTATTTGACCTCCCTATTTTCTTTTAGTTTTCACCTGATAAATCGTTTCAAGAATCGGTACACACTTTCCACGGCAAACCTATATTCCGCATTAAAGTCGTATTCTTGTACCTGCGTTAATTTAACAAAGACGCAACAGTTTTAATAAAAAACGTTTTTAGTTATTTTGACATTTAACTGTGGTACCCACAAAACAACTTAAACAACAATGAAATAAAATTATGACGTCGTACAATGAAAAAGAAAAAATGGCAAGGTTCACGTGATCAAATAAACCGTGACGCACCTTTCAGCTGACTTCTTTATTTTGGGATTATATTTCATTGCGCAAATGTAAACTAATCTTTATTTATGATTTACATATTAACATTTGTAATAGTTTTAACCTAACTTGCATAAGGTTGGATACAGAATCCCTATTCTTTTTAATGTAGGCCCACTGTTTCCCCTAATTTACTTATTCCAAACTATTTTTTTCCTTAGTAATCGTGAGAGGTTGGCCCTACGTGGTCAAATGGTTAACGCTGAAGATTCATATACGGTTCCATATATATATAAAACGGTTTAGAGGCCACCCCACTATGGGGTCAAAAGTCAAAAGTAAGTACAGTAGGATAAACCTTATAAGGCCAGCTCCCCCTCAGTACTTATAGTTCGTGAAAAATACATTTTGAAGAATATATATTTGGCTTTAGGCCTTAGGGTATTAGTGTTTATCTTCGTGAATAAACGTGAAACAAAAATTAGCCTTTACCGACAATCGTTTGCCACTCGTACAGCATCGAGTTACTGGGTATATTGCAGCGTGTTGTATTTGTTTAAAGGGGAACTGAAGTCAATTTTAAGAATATCTTAATAAATGGAAAAAAATACGCTGATTTCAAAAATCAAATCAGTTTCTTCCAATATTTTTTGGTTAAAGAGTTATGAGCAAATATGTATTTCATTTTATGTTAGGGGATTTCCCGTATTACGTCACTGACGTTGTTGAGATTTCGTGCCTATATGCATTGTATGCAATCATGTGTCAGTTTAGAGGTGAATTAGTAACAGAAGCGCCTGCAGGAGCGTTGTATTTTCGTTTTTATTATGGAGACTTAGCATAACACTTGTCATATAGTCTTACTGAACCAATGTACATGGTGACAGCTTACTTTAAGCGCGGTCATTAGGGCCTGCACGGTCCTGGACCTAAGCTGAATGCTGAGGTATACAGGTCTCGTATTTAAATGACTTTAGAATAATAAGTCTTAGCAATTTATATCATAAATAATAATAGTGAAAACAGAACAAGAAAACTATAACAGAATGCATTAAACTGTAACTGCCAGCAATTTATAGAAATAAACCAGCCATTAGGCAAAGGCTAGACTATGCGGTGGGAAAAGCCTATTTCTTTCATGGTTTACCTTGGCTGTTTGTATAATGTTTTGCTGTTGTGTATGTGGTGCATTTAATGTCTGCTGTTATTGAAACTGAGCATTAGCCTACTGGTTGAAAATACCACTTATTGCAAAAAACAGTTAATTCACAGTTGAGTAGCTGATGTGTAGTCTGACAATAAGTACACAGCAAGCACTCAGATAAGTAAGTGAAGAATATATATAATATATCTTTACTTAACTACCCAAATAAGTTAATAAGAATATACCACATTTCTAATTTAGTTCCTTTTATTAGATATTGTAAAATGCCTAAAGTTAAGCCACTGAGAAGGAAGAAAGAGTCATTGGAGTATATTGTTTTGCTCCAGGATGTACAAATTCCTATTACAGCACACGAAATTCCAATCCACCTGTGCTCTTCCATCGATTTCCTCACAACGACAAAAAACGGTTGAAGCAATGGATACAACAATGCAAGCGTTCTAAACTACCTGGAAAAAGAACCGCAGTGTGTAGTGCACATATTTGTGACAAGGATTATCATAGTAAAATTGTATTTGACTCCAATGGAGTAGCCAAGATGATGAAAACAAACCGCTTGGTGAAAAATACAGTTCCAACAATTTTTAATTTTTCTGATTATGATTTTAAACATAGTGATCAACCCAGTACATCAAGTGCAACTTCAAGAACTTCTTTATCCAAGCAGATAATTGAAAAATAAGGGCTTTTAGTAATGCAAGTCCAGTCTGGCATTATTTTGTGCACAAATGCATGTACATTCATGCAGCATAAACATTCTTGTGGTGTGTCCATAAGAATACAGTTTTTGCAACGGCACCAAGTCATGTCAATAGGTAATGTTTCTAAATAAACATTTTCTTCTATGGGGCTTGCATCTTCAAAGATACTTTCAGACGTTTTTCTTGGTTCAAATGCACATGACTAAATTTGTGTTGTTTTATTGTGTACAATAAAACTTCTTTCATCCATGCCAGAATGCTGAAAACTGTCATCCATTTTAGTGTTACAACATTAACTTAAATTTACTCTAGAAATGAAGAAAACAAAAGAAATTTGTTAAAACTTCTATGCATATGTATACCAAATCTCTCACACTTCTG
>CH000023.1:76139-98320 GCA_000149265.1 Ciona savignyi | reverse complement strand
TCTTTGATTGATGGCTGGTTTATTTCTATAAATTGCTGGCAGTTACAGTTTACTGCCTCCTGTTCTAGTTTTCTTGTTCTGTCTTCACTTCTATGATTTATGATATAAATTGCTAAGACTTATTATTCTAAAGTCATTTTAATACGAGACCTGTATACCTCAGCATTCAGCTTAGGTCCAGGATCGTGCAGGCCTGAATGAGCGCGCTTAAGGTAAGCTGTCACGCGGGTACATTGGTTCAGTTAGGCTATATGACAAGTGTTATGCTAAGTCTCCATAAAAAAAACGAAAATACAACGCTCCTGCAGACGCTTATGTTACTAATTCACCTCTAAACTGACACATGATTGTATACAATGCATATAGGCACGAAATCTCAACAACGTCAGTGACGTAATACGGGAAATCCCCTAACATAAAATAAAATACATATTTGCTAATAACTCTTTAACAAAACAATATTGGAAGAAACTGATTTGATTTTTGAAATCAGCGTATTTTTTTCCATTTATTAAGATATTCTTAAAATTGACTTCAGTTCCCCTTTAAGACATTCCTTTTTAGAAATATACTTTTTAAGTAGTTTTAGTCGAATCCATTAATCTACTGAGCTCTGTAAACCACCCCAAAATAAAAATTAATTATATTCATCATTTTTTAAATAGTTACAAAATTTAGAATATATATATTTCAATTTTTAAATCAGTAGGCTAGTGTTAATCCTTTGTAATTGACCTAGGTTTAATGGTCACGTCCGTTATAATTAAAATCTATATATAATCTTTTATATTGACGTGTTACGGCGTGACGGTGCGACCACATATACCCACCGTAAAAATCATCTGCGATTATAAAAATGGTTTAACAGTTTTCATTCTAAAGCTAACTAGCTACATTTAATTGCAAAATAATTACCCATTTTATTCCACTATTTAAAAACAAACACTGCCGCGATTTTGTTTTATATACTTAGGTTTTAGAAAACCAGTCCCAATATCAATAAACAAGAAAGTTGGGGTGCTGTGTTCAATCCTTACTCGTCCACCTTTGCACCATTGTTTCTGTTCCACGTACATAACAGAAGTTGCCTTGATCCAAAGTAATATCAAAAATGTGTCCCGCCCGTTGGTCTAGCGGTTAAGTGCGTCGCCTTTCTATCGAAAGGTTGCAGGTGCGAAACTGGTTGCTAGCTAATCGGTTGTGTCCTTGGGCAAGGCACTTTACGGACATTGCCTGAATCCAGCGGATTAATGGGTTCTACCAAAATGAAGGAACGTGTCTATCACATACAACACACTGCAATAGCTCCGTTAACCCGACGATTGACGATTGACCGTGTGTTAACCTCCTTGGTTTTCCCATTCACGGGGATAAACATGAATAACCTATCCTATCCTAACACATAGCAATACCTTCAGCAGAGTGGCTGTATGCTCAAGTTAAACTGAACCTTTTACACTGGTATGAGAAAACAAATGATATGTGAAATATTATATTTTGTAAGCAATGTAAACGTCACCACTGTATTAGACCGTGTAAATAAAATCCACACACAGTACATACACCACGATACATCAAAAATAATCAAACCCTATATATAAATATAAAGCAGACAAAGTAATATAGACAATCTTTCGCACAAAAAGCCTGCGAAAAGGGCAACGCAACAGTTAAAAAAGTTAAGTATTAATACTCTACGTTTACACCACTTGTTTTACATGCAGAAATTCGAGTGCAGGAAACAAATGGGAGTACAATGTAGTGGGCGACGAATGGCAATATATTTACAGGAATGTTCAGCGAAAGCCTTGTTGCTAAATTAAGCAGAATGTTGTACATAGGGTGCCACTGAAAACTACATTTAGTACATGCTATTGCCAGTATTCTACCAATTGATTATAATGCAATAGACTGATTTTATGGAGGCAATTATATTCTTAGGTGTGAGTTATACTACGCGCCTTAGATTATATTATATAATAGGATATATATTGTGTGCAAGAATCTAAAGAAAAATTTAAATGAAAAAAAAGGAATCTATTACAATGAAAAATGTTACGATTTAAATTAAAAATGCAATAGTCTTAGCCAAAATGTGGTTGAAATTATAGGTATAATGAATGTTTAAAAGTATTTGGACCATGGTATATTAAACTATATTTTAGCCTTAATAAAAACACGTTTTTAGATAGTTGCCTGAACTATTTAAGTGCAGTGTCTGTTTGGCATTATTTAACGGGGTGATTTCAAAGTTTTCCGAAGAAAAATCCTAAAACCTGTTTTTTGGCTCCAACTAAAATAGTTTTAACAAACATGGGAACTTAGGTCGCACCAACATAAACCACATCACATATAAATACACATTTTGGAAAAGCAGCAAGAGAAATCATCATATTCTAAATTTGAAAAGCCTAGGCCGGAATCAAGGCATACATTCGTATCCCCCAAAAAAATTATTCAAAACTTGACGATATTGCATACTGGCATTGTAAGCTCAAGCGTGTTGTAATCAGCCTTAACAACTGTGTCAAACACAACTATGTCTTAAATCATTTAGCTTAAAAAACTTAGATATGAAGGGGATTCCCCCTGGTATGTAAATCATAGACATTTAAAAGTAACTGCTGCTGTTCGTTAAAAGTAACTTCTGTTGGCACGTATCCGCACGCCGTTTACAACCCAAGTCTTGTCAGTCCATTTTCAAATTGACGTAGATGTATCGGATGAATTTAAGCGAGGCGAAAAAGGATACTGTGCCCAGGGAAAGGAAAAAGGCAAAGCACGTTAGAACGGAGTATCCGAAGAACTCGACGCTCTGAACGATGCCTGACATGTTGGAACGTCGAATGTAGAAAAATATCGAGTAACTGGAATGATAAATAACGCTTCATTAATTTGCAAGTATCAAATGGTTTAGTTTATATAAAGCCCAAAGAACTTAACAGGCAAAGAAACCAGCTTTTGTAGGTCGGTTTTGATTAGAAAGTTTGGATTTTTAAATGATGTTAGTTGTCTCACCTAACAACCGTTATGGTTTCACACAGTATTATCCCCTAACACTGGGTTGGTGATTGGTTTCAATAGGATCAAGGTAAGGGGCAACACTAACATTGTAGGGAAAGAGAGGAGGCAAACTGCTTAGCAAAACTATGGAAACTAATTCTAACCTTGCCCCTACACTAACCTTAATGTCATATTCTTTAGTAAGCAGTTTCCCCTTTGCAATACTTCCCCCTTGTAGTGTTGTCCCATACCCAGATCTCTTTTATTGCCCACCCCCACCCAACCTAAGCTTGTTATGACACAAAAGTAGACACTGTGCTGCGTGTTTAGTCCTCTAGCTTTATCATACATTACATGTTGTGTATAGAATGGGATATTCCAACTTAGGTTTACATCTCTATTTGGCAAATGGACTTACAAAAAGACGAAAAAACTTGTTGACCCAGCACTGAACACTGATCTCCACCACCACCTAGAAAACATGTAAAATTAAGGAATAACTTCCAAATTCTAACAAACTTTGTCCACACTATCCTGTCCACTTTAAAGCCAGCTACTCTTACTGTGCAATGTATGTCATCTTTAATGCACATTAGTTTAGTTTATTTTTTCACTCCTTCATTAAATTAAAGAAGAAAATTGTAAAGAAGGCAGGATAAAACGGCAAAACTACAGTACTTAAAACACAACAGTAATATACACGGTATAAAACAAATAAAAATAACGTGGCCATTAAACCTTACACTAACCAAATTAAAAAGAAATTGTCACAGAAAACTTAAATTTAAAATTAATAAAATTAAAACCTTTACCCAGTACTGAGGGGAGGCATTGTTAATCATGCCTTCATCTACCTTAAAGAATTGTCCACACCAAGTTAACTGCACAATTTTTTGCAGTTTTGTTTGGTTATATAAACCAATAGGTTTAATACAAGTTTATAAAATTGTCCTTTTTCATTATTGGTTTAAAAAATTGTCCACAACATGTTTAACACTTATTGTTCGGCCATTTTTCCCACTTCCCTTTTTTATGTATGTTCTCTTTTAATTTCTGTTCCTAAATAAACCAAACAACAAACTCACAATGCTAGTTGCTACAGTATTACCTGTAATCCTCACTGCTGAGATGGAAGTAGGTTAGAGCCACCGCCACACACGCTGACACAGATAATTCAATGACGAAGACAACCATAAGAATCCCGTACAAAGTGTAAACCTCCCTTCCCCACACAGTGGCAAACACATAGTACAGCTCAACAGACACAGCACTGTCCGGGGTTATTTTTAAGTTTTAAATTTTTTTTAACACTTGGATATACTAAAAAATACAATATTAAATAAATTTTGTAGCAAAATGCATGGAATTATAAAAAAAATCTAAGAAAAAAACATTTTAGAAAAAAATTAAGAAAAGAAATCCTAAAAAAGAAACCAATATAGTACTTTTTATACCCGAAAAGATACTTCATTTCATTTTTACTGTCTTTAAATTTTACTCTACTGGTCGATCTACAATTTGATTAAAAACCAGTTGGTAAATGAAATACCACAAACTCAAAAAATTAAATTGATAAAGATAAGGGGGAAATAAAAAAATCAATTTCAATATATTAATGCTCGTCTCAGCAGAATTAGCTATGTATCTGCTGCCTTTATGGGAAAATCACACTTAAATAATAAGTTTCATCCAACCAACCTGAATGGTAGAAATCCACCGAAGATCATGTGACACAGTGTGTTCCTGTACCAGGGTTGAGGGGGGATTTCCCTTGCAATGTTTTTCGTTCGACAGGGGGCGTCAAAGTCGCTGGACGTGTTTTTACCCATGATCCCACCAACCACAGTAAGGGGAAGGCCAATCTGAAAAGACGAAAAAGGTTAGATGGATGGTTAGTTTGAATCTATCCCAGACAAGCAGCTAGCCAGCTTTCTCTATCATTGGCCGACTCGACCACTACATCTTAGATCCATGATAGCTCCCTGACGCAGGTACGATGCGCCTTTGGGGCCTATATTCCTGATCAAGGCGCAACCATGGATTCTACTATACTATTATATTATTGGAGACAAGTATACTTTGAGGGATTTATTATACACAACTGTTGTCATATAACCCAGCGGTTTCCAAAATTTTTTTGTTGGCGGCGCCTTTTGAAAACTTATAAAACCTTGCGGCTTCCTTACAAAGTCAAAATTCTTAAACTGCAAGTATTGTATATCCAGACTAGCACGCATTTGGATACCCGTTCAAACTCTTCAAAACTATTCCCTGAAGTGACGAACAGTCAATTAATACAAAGCAGTTATTTGACAAACCATTATTCGAAAAACAATGCCACGTTAGTCAGCAAACAGTGGAAGATAACACCGAACAATGGATTTTTAACAAGTAAAACGAATACTGTATGCCAGTGTATGGTTGCACACCAGGCTCAAACATCTTCAATTAACGTTCTACTGGTGTAACGCGCGTGTACTGTATTTAGCGCACATGCACTGTATACGCATGCTTTCGTGGCGCCCCTGGCAAAGTCCAGTTTGGGAACCGCTAATATAACCTGAGAAAAATCTGTGTTTTTGAGAATTTATCACCGTTATTGTTAATTTAAGCTTATACAATTAAAAAATTTTGAAACAGATGAAAATATTGTAATTTTAGTTTAGTTTATTCATTTTTTCCCTAGTATTAAAACAGCCAACTTGCTAGTCATTTCGCTATGTCGTATTGTTATTGTATAATTTGTGAACGCATTGCAAGCAATAGTAATGCAAAAACAGCCGTGTGAAATTTTTAAAAACAAATATAATGGCGCAGCCAGACCTAATGGCCTACCACCGACCTTTATTATAATAGATATTTCTTAAGTGGAAGCCTGGTGTGACAGAATTATGACGCTTAGCATGGATGTTGTTATTTTAGAATCGAAAATCGGGATTCTGAAACATGTCACTATTCTACTTTTATAACCATTTAGTTCACTTTTCATTTACCACTGCCTGGACCCAGCGGATTTATGGGTTCTACCAAATTGAAGGAACGTGTCTATCATATACAACACACTTGCAATAGCTCTGGTAACCCGACCGTGGGCGCGAGGTGAACTGACGATTGGTGTGTTAACCCCCATAACCCCCTTTGGTTTTCCCATTCATGGGGATAAACATGAATATTCTATTCTATCCTATCCATTGTTGCCATCATTGTTTAGTGGAGAGGGGGTATAGAGAAGTATCTGTTTATATGTGTTCAGGCCTAAATTTAATGAATTCTGTGATTTTACTAATTTTAGAATTTATTTGTGACAACTTAATTGATGATATTATGAATTAGAACCAGCAAGACTGTTAGTTCTATGACTAGAGCTGTTTATTATTATCAACAGTTGAGTCTTAAATGGTTATCTACAATCTAACCGATAAAAAGGCGAAAATACAAAACGCATGGAGACAGGTTGTGCGGTGTCACAATGCGTATTGTTGTGTCATGCCACTCACCAGGACCCAAATGAAGCCCAGCAAGAGCACGGTGGTGAAGGGAAGAGCCTGCGTGGAGCCATACCACCAGTGCACAGAGTTCACCACACTCCACACAATAAAACAAGGCGCTGTGGAATAAAACGATAATGATTAGTTCAATGTAACTTGATGTCACGGATAAAACAAATAAAAAGCAAGTACACTACATTTTTTTGGGAAATTTATCACTACAAAACCAATCTTACGTATTGGGGTTGGGGTATGTTTTATTGAACAAATTGTAATTATTATTAATAACTAACAGCACTAATACCTAAATATAAAGTTTGCTTCTATCCTTTTATACATTTGTTTAGATACTTTGATCTTTTCACTTTTGTATAAAAATTTATATATACAAACCCAATTTGTTCACTTTTGAGAACTTAACATCGAGTTGGTAAAAGTAAAACAATTCTGACTCATATCCTATTCAAAGCGAATGCACAACTGTTTTTTAGTATACTACTAACAACAGTTTATAAATCGGTTGTAGTTGTAGTATTAAACTGAAATTTTTATTACTAAAAAAAGTATTTTTTTACAACTATTGTGTGAAAAGTAAATAAGGTAAATGCAGAAATTTAAAAGCAAATACAAATAAGTAGTAACACCACATTAATTACAATCAAATTGTTTTAGTGTATTTACTTGTGATTATATTTAAATAAATTAAACACAAGACATAAATTTTAATCAAGTGCTAATAAAAGACTAGAATCACTACAGAGTCACTCTGGGTAAGCTGTTACCACTAAACAGTAACGGATTGTTTTTCTCTTTGTTCATTGTGGTTAACTTACAACCAACAAATAAGTTACCAGTTAACCGTTAACTGTTAAGCAAAAGTAATTTTTGTGATGCACAGACTTTAATAAACTCTTGAGTTGTTGTATAGGCCTTAAATCACTAATACAGTGGAACCGTGCTTGGAGACCACCTCGATAACACGACCACCGCATTATCAGAACCACTTTAGTGCGGTCCCAAATAATTTACTATGGTAATGCATTGCATTCTGTTTCAATAACGCGACCACCCCGGTTTCCAGACCAAGACCACCATATTTTGGTCCAAAACTTCAAATTTAACTCCGCTTAGGTGACCAAACGTGCTAAATAATTTGCCTTTGTCACCAAAATAATAAGGTTAAATTTCTTTTATGATCAAAACAATAAGAATAAATGAGCGCATACACACACACAAAGAAAATTGTGGCAAACAAAACTGACTTTTACAAGACACATTTCTGTACCAACAGTTGTTTATATTCATTCTGTGGTATCTGATAAAATAATGGCATTTGGTAAAAAATGAGTAAAAAGGCAGATGTTTTGGCTGCATATAACGACAGCCTGCTCCAAAGAAAAATTCACTAACACGACCACCCCGCTATCGCGACCGCTTGAAGACGGTACCATAGGTGGTCAGGTAAGCGGGGTTCCACTGTATATAATATATGTGGGACTTTTAATGTTGGTGGAAATGTCACTCATTCCGGTGGCAATGTGTTTTATTCTTAAGTGGTACAGGCCTTTAACCACATATATATATTATATATATGGGACTTTTAGTTGGAAAGTTACTGATTCCTGGTTGGCATTATATTCTCACCTGTAAAGAGAGAAGATGTGAGGATGATGTTGGCCACCCAGTTCGTTCCTTGGAACTTTCGGTAATACGAACTGGACACATAACCGGCAATGCAGGATGTCAGAGCGTACAGCAATATAGCTGCAGTGTTTATTGAGCCGTGGCCATGAGCTTTGAACATACCCAGGAGCGCCATGATGATTATACCTGAAACATGGGCAGTTTTTTTTTAAAGAGCAACGCTATAGGGAGGAAAAAGGAGAGAAGGGAAGCTGAGTGAAAAGATAGCATTGGTTTAAGACCTAACACCTTTGTCCTTTTAAATCAATGATAAATTGGTCATATATTTTTTTAACAATTTTATAGCAATTGTTTATCTGCCATCATAATCAGTTTGCTCTTTTATTCTGCTTCATCCATGTAAATCTCATTTAAACTGCCTTAATGCACCTGAATATCAGGAAAAAATCTGAAGAAAATGTGACACTGCACATTCATAAGTTTAATAAAGTAATTGTATTTTTTAAGCATGTTATCAATAAAATATATTAACTGAGAATTAAATCTACTTAAAATAGCATTTTGAGATTATAATTTTTTAAATGAGACTAATTTTTATTCAATATAAACACTAATTTCGAATTTGGACAATCAAAAAATAATTCTGAAGGATTTCCTTTTTAAATCGAATTAAAGTCTTGATTGCGTAAAGTGCATCCCTTCCTATTGTGCAGATCTAGCGATGTGTATTACCGTTTATGTTTTGGGGGTTACGTTATGACCAAAGTTATGTTATGGCAACTATCTTAGCTCTCATGAATACAAGTCATCAAATGGCAACACCGCTTACTTTTGGAAATTTAATTAGCTGCAAATTGGAGAAAAAATCACTAAGTATAACTCTTATGTTTAACTATGTAGAGACATTTAGAAATGTGACAGCGGATTGAGCATGTGCCTAAACTGTGTAATGCACATCTTAGTGAGCACTGGTGAACAAGAATGGGCTGAAGAGTGAAGACCCATTATGCAAAAAATTAATCCGAAAAAACAATATTGTTTTATCTATTGACATTAATATAACTTTAAACCTATTGTTTTGTTAAGGGTGCAAAATAGACAATGTTGAGTTTTTCCAGGACTGGCTTAGAGTGTCATATTTACCCCAACCGCCCAAATTTATATACATAAATCCCACAACATGTAATACCACCGCTTAGACAGGGCTGTTTAATAACCTTACCAGCTCCAATAGCCAAAAGTTGCGAGCCAACACCAATGGTGGAACAGAAGAGAGACTTAAGTTTGGGGAATCGGAAGACGTCGGCGTGGATAATTTTCCATCCGTTGTCATCATCTCCGAAATCTTCTTCCTCATCCACTCTGAATGATGTTAAGTTTGATTTTTATCCACAAATGATAAAAAACTTTAACCCAGGCTATAAAATTTTAATACTGTTGTGCTTCGACAAACACAAAAACGTTTTTTTTTTCATGATATTTGGGCAATTTTACTTTTAAGTGTAATGTTATTTTAACTTCTTGGGTTGGAGAGTTTGGTTAATTTAAATTAAAATGACCCAGATGTACCATGTACGCAGTTTTTTGGAGTAAGATTTGGAGTAGTATTGGATTCATGATAGATAAAAAGGTAGCTATGTAGTTTTCTTATCATAATCAGTAGTGATTCTTGTTTGTGAGTAAAGATATCGATATTAAAATATAGTCATATTAAGCCTATGCACACAAGTTCAGTATTTGTTTGGTTTGGATTAAGCCTGAATGCGCCTATTGTCTGTTCAAATGTAGGTAAATTTATTTAGTGGTGGTTTACATTATTTGCATTTGGAACTAAGTAATTGCGTTTGGAACACACCAAACTACAATGAACAGAGAATTTAATTTACAGTAATGAACTTAATTTAGAGAACTTATAGTACCAACTAACCCAGGGCCAAAATCCAACAAATTTCGGGCGAGTAAGAATACACTCGCGTGTGGAAGCTGATGCGAGTAATGCGATTAAACATGACTTGCAACTGTATTTTTGTTTTTGTAAGTTTAAATTTGGTATTATAACAATCTAACTTTATGATGTTGCTGTAAGTATTATAAACCATTATTCGGACGCGCCATGTGTACAATAAAAACGTTATACTCCTGTTGAATAGAAAACGGTTGCAGTTAACGTTGATTAGTTTTTTTATATACAAGGGGTATTTCTTACTCCCATGGTGTGCGTCACGCGAGTGGTATTTGCACAGATTTTTGTTCCTGTAAGCTTATAGTTTTTTATGATTAAAGTTGTTTGTTTTCGTTGGAAATTTACTTGTTGTATCTTGAGAAGTCACTTCGCAAGACTCTGGTAAGAATCACCACAACAAATGCCATGAGCAGAGAGACCAGAATAACTGAGTTGATGATGGAAAGCCAGTGGATCTCCAATGTTCGAGGAAAGAAACTGCAACATTTCAGCTCGATTAGTGATTTCACAATTACCTAGATTATTTTGAAATCATGTATTTGCAATCGCCTTTTATTTATGATGGGTTTATTCATGTCTTCTTCGAAGTATAAAGCAAATGAAATTGCAATTGCAACGCACACTTTTTATCACAGTTTAGAAAAAATATCTCCATTTCTCTTTAACTTATAAAATTATATTTACATATCTATAATATAACATTTTTCAGATTTAAAATAAATATTTACAGAAAAGTTAAAAAGGTCAAACTGAGAATGTGATGCATGGAGTGTGGTTAAAAACAGAAAAGTATTATATAATAAATTATGTAACTAGGAAACTAAAATTGAATCATAAATTTATATATTAAATTATATAACAACCAAACTAAGATTGAAGTTCACGAATTTTTTGACATTTATAAGTTAAAAAATGATTTTAATACATTTTTTATTTGCATCATTTTAAAAGGTCTGAATTGCAAAATTAAGTTTCAATTGGTGGCTATTACCTATAATCTTTGAGAAGCGTACTTCTTTTTTCAGGAAGGGTACTTGAAGGCTTCCACTCAATGCTGTAGTAGAAGCTGACTTTAACAGGAGGATCAACTTCAAGAGAGATCGGTTCATATTCCCCTGTTGTCACATTTGCACTGATGATCTGGAAATATCAAGATTGTTACATTCAAAATAAAAAAAACGTGCCATTTGGTATTATGTTGCCTTGATTTCTTGTACACTCTAAATGGCTACCAAAGGCAATAATAAGTTGCCATCTTTTGTCAACTAGAACTCATCATTTTACTGCTTTTTAAATTTGGCAAACTTTAAAGAGTCACAATTGCAATTTCAAGAGTGCTAAGTGGTAATAATAAGTACCAATAAATACAATAATTATTTTCTGTAAAGAAAAAGCATGTATTTTGTAGTCCTATGATCACAAAATCGATAACATCATAGGCCATAGGCCCATAGCAATACTATACTACAACACATTCCAATATTCTTGTTAATTAGTTCGTAATCTTACCTTGTCACCATTGTATGTGAAGACAAACTTAATGTGGTTGTAGAGGTAAAGTTTATGCACATGAGGAACGGCAAGAAAACTGCTTTCCTCGAAGCGGCCGATAAAGCTCCTCATAGTTAGTTCATCCGCCACCATCTCGAAGTAATACAGCTCTTCTACGGCTTCTTTCATTGTTGTCAGCTCCTTTTCCCCGTATGTCACATCACAGAGATGCTTGTTTTTCTCTGGGGTTTTAAAGTGCACATCGTACATCGAATACGCCATTCGGTCACCGTCTAATACTTCACCAAGGGTCAGTGATTTGTGCTGGATTGCGTCCGGGCGACAAACAGGTAACGAATAGTAATGATACGTCTCATGTGGATTGAAATACGGTCCAACTTTGTTGACAAATATTTCAACTTTATCGTTATCTGTATAGGACTGCAAGCCGTAACCGATTGGCACCAGTGTAATCAGGAGAAAAATGAACCTATTTGACTTAAACATACCTAGCATTTCCTAATACAGCTATTGATGAGCAAGTTAAATTAAATGAATTTGTCAATAGTTTGTTTACTAACCAGGTCTTGAAAGTTCTTAAATACATCAATTTTGCTTTCAGAATTGTTTCCTGCTGAATGCACAATACATTTCGAAAACTACATTTTAGACTACTAGTGCTTTAACCAAAAATTGTAGGCCTATGTGTAATACAGTGTAATCCAAAAAACGGGCTCAATTCTAATTAGGCCTCGTTAATCAGCGTTAAGCCCTGATATCGTTGACCAGCCTCTCCCGCAAGTCTCACGGGACATACAGAGGGATTGACTTCATTTACGCACAGAGCGTTTCGGACTCTGCCTGAGAAACTCTCTCACACTTTCGATTAGCTCGGCTGTTCGCTTCTTGGGACATGCCGAGTGGCTTGAACGATTCTCACTGGCAGCATTGGGGTTCTTCACGGTCCCATACTTCTCGAAGTAGTCCACCCAGTTCTAAATTCTGCTTTTGGATGGAGCCTTTTCACATAAAAACTGTCCTGGGTTTTCCTACATACACCTGTCTTGTAGTAAAATTTAACACATTGTAATCTTTGTTTCAGCTTCCATTGGGTTCTTGGTGTACGGTCTTTAATTCTACCATGTCCTGTAAAATAAAGGCAATTGGTGAATAAATAAAGAAGATATCACTTAAAGTGTACACGGGCCCTTTTTTGGGTCATGCTGTATAATAAAAGATATTCAATTGTACAGTAACTTAAACATGAGTAAAAAATAAAATCACTGTACCGTGAACAATTTTATCATTTGCATTATAAGATTAGGACTCATTTAACAGTTAAATGTAATCTCGGAAGAGCCCTAAAATCTAGTCTGATATTGCAATATAAATCGGTCAATCACAAGTAATCAGTATAACTTGTTATTGTACGCATGACTGATGTGTGATAGCTGCATTTGATAAACAATCCAACTGCTAATTCACGTGTAAACTACGTTGTCGTTAATTAATAACACGACCTAATAAGAACTATTTATCATCCTGTAGGGAGAGTCAAAAAGGGGAAACTTAATGTTCCAAATGGGTTGAATGTAAATTCGTATATTTTACCCAGAACTATTTTAATTAAATAAGTCATTTATTTATATAACATTGCTTAGTACTTACTCTTTTATTAACACAATTTCCAATTATCTAACTCAATTCAGGGGTATTTTTTTAAACAAATAAAACTAAACTGATATGGATACGATATGTGAACGTACATTTTCCTCTTATAAAGCAATAAGTTTTCAACGTCATTGTTTCTAACATCAACAACACAATCAAAGAGTTAGGTTTCAAATGAGGAAGTACAAAACTCGAACCGATAAACTGGTTGAAGCATTTTATCTAACCCTGAACCGATCCGCAGCGATTGTTTTGTTTGAACCGAAATAGAACCCGAAATACATAATTTTAAATGGAAAAAAAACGAAACGAACCTGTACCGGTGAATCGAGCCGGTGGCTAACGGTGGATTTTTTGGTCAAGGCACTAAGCAAACATTACCTGAACCCGATGAATAACTGGGTTGTACTAAAACTGAGGAAACTTATAACCACATTACACTACATTGCCTGCAGGTTTAAAACTGGCGGTGAGCTATAGTTGATTATGTCCTTTGGCAAAAACTCAGCGGACATTATCCGAAGCCAATGGATTAATGCAGTGCTTCTCAAATGGTGCGCCGCGGGGCACTAGTGCGCCATGGGGGCTACCTAGATGCGCCACACTTGAATTTACGACAGAGTGTGCATAGATCATAAACTACTAAATGGTTATAGTGTCTAGTTCGTTCTTTTCCTATGTAACGTTAGTCAGGGTCCCATTTGAAAAAAATGGCTCCGACATCTACCAGATGGGGAAGTGGAATCGCAAATAAAACTTTAACATTTGTTAGCGCACATGGTCTAGATATGCAGAAACCAAATTTTTTGGAGATTTACCCAGGGGAATTCCAATGGGAGGTGAAAAACCAAAACGGTACTTTTTTTTTTTAAATGGCATTTTTGGGCATAGCGATTGAACAGCTACTTCAATTTTAATTAGATTTGGGAAAATGTAAGAACATTAGCCAATTATATAACAATTAAAAGAAACAAAAAATACCAAGGGAAATACCCTAAAAAATTTGATTTTGTTCTCAAATCATGATTGTGACAGGCATGGCATGTGGCCACGACATCGACTAGAAGGAGTAATGGAATCGCAATGAAAATTGTCATTTGTTAAGAACACATGGTCTAGATATGCAGAAACCAAAATGTTGGGTAATATACACAGGGGGAATTCCCCTAGGAAGGGAAAAACCAAATCGGTATTTAAAAAATAGTTTTTTTGGGAAAAGCGTTTAAACGACTGCTCCAATTTGGATCAGATTTGGTATAATGTAAGTTCGCTATACGCCTTTTTCCATTGAGCAAAAGGAAATAAAATGCCTAGGAATATACCCCAAAAAATGATGATTTGTTTCTAAACCATGATTGTAACAGGCATGCCATATCGCCTTGACATCGCCAACAAGGAGTGGCTAAAGCCGATTAAAACTTTTTGTTAGATTATCTAACAAACATCTAACTTAGATAACATAACTCAGATATGTAAAAATATAAATTTATGTACTAAACCCAGGGGAATTCCCCGAAAAAATGAAAATCAATCGGGGTGCTTTGGAAATTTAAACGCTTATTGGCTTCTGGTACACTTTTTTCGTTTCTGATGCAAAACTTGGCTTACTACTTTAGTAGGTATAAAGCGCGGTTAGGTTATATTCATCTTTTTAAAAGCGTATTGTAATATTTATAAATAAACTTATTTAAAGACAAACTATAGTATTATTGTCATCAAGAAATGCATTTTAATCTGTTAAAGACGTTCAGTTTAGATTTTGGGAATTTCCCAAGATTAGTAACGATAGTCTACTATAGCCCGGTGATTATCGATAACTTTTTACAAATATCATTGCAGCCCTATAATTATAATCATCTAAAGGATTTTTTTAATAAAATTATTGTAAAGACTCTAAAATGGTGCGACCTACTTACACTGATTCCTAAACACTCGATGTGGCAAGATTAAAGCACACCGTATTAATAAACAGTCAATAAACGCGCTTGATTTGCGCACTCGATAATTCAGCTTTCTACTAATGGGATTTGATAGACAGTTTCTCTATTTGTGAGTTGTGCGGGTTTCTTTTACAAATTTCGTTACTTGTACCAAATATTCTTTTACAATAACCAGCTTACCAACTGCTTTCGCATAGCTTAATAATAATTTAGTAATCAATATATACGTGCCGTCCGTAAAAGAATCAGTAGAAAAAGAAAGAAAAAACGAGGTTCCTGCAATTGTTTACAGATATTACAATAATAATGCTGTATTTTGTCATTGCATATGAAAAAAAACAATAAAAAGAAAGTAAGGTAAAAGTAAATGATGTTTTTGCTTTGTAGAAAATTATTAATTATAGCTAAGAAACAGGAAATAAGGCCAAACGATAACATATCTACAAAGACGTTAAATAAGGAAAATCAGATAGCTTATTCGAAATTAACAATCAACCCAAAAGAATGCATTAGAGGGCGATATATATTTAGTGAAAGTATGCATAAAGGAAAACACGAATCGAAGTTATGCCGACCCTACTCGAATCGAAGTTATGCCGACCCTGCTTTACGCCATAATATAACTTGGAACCAAAATCCCAATACCGCACTGATGTTCATGTGCTTTAGACCATAACTTCCATCGAAAATAAATACTATTTGTTTTGAAATTTTTAAGTAAGAGCGGGCAAGTATATGCATGTTGTTGCCTGACAACCTTTGTATTACCAATAAAAATACAGGAGATCATGACCGACCGGTTAGTCTGGTGGTATAGTGCCATGCCTTTCAACCGAATGGTTGCAGGTACGAAACTGGTCGCTAGCTAGTCGGTTGTGTTCTTGGGCAAGACACTTTAGGGACATTGCCTGAACCAAGCGGATTAGTGGATTCTACCAAATTAAAGGAATGTGTCTCTCATATAGGCCTACAACACACTGCAATAGCTTTGGTAACCCGACGGTGGGCGCGAGGTAATCTGACGATTGCCGGTGTAATATTAATATCCTATCCTACTCACCTCAACCAAAATATAGTTATATTAGCTAATACCATGAAATTTTGGAAACACTTTATTGCCGTTAACATAAAAACGTAATTAAAAAGGCATCATTAGAAAAAAAGTATACAGTTTTTATGCTTGCACCTAAATTATTACAAATATTTCATGAAATTGGAAAAGTATGAGATAATTGTATACTATACAAAGCTATTTCCCATAGCTGTGTTGTAAGAAAGGCAGGGAAGGATCGTTTTCAGTTGCAGATTTGTCTAAATTCGAGGACGATTTGACTGTTAAGTAATGCGGTGGACTCGTATCTTCATTCAACGTCATAATTGTGTCATATTCAGGTGGGTTTGGATCGAAAGACATTGGAATCGGTGATCCCAGAGGCTGCGAAGAGGTCTGTTCTGGTAGTGGCTGCTGTTCGTTTCTCGTTTCGTTATTTGTTGGAACTGCTAAAAAAAGCTGTAATGAATCACTGAACCTAAATTAGTTAATGTGATATTTTGAAGCGGTTAAATTGTAAAGTTATGCCAGTATGTAGGCATATTTGTCCGGCCGGTTAGCCTGGCGTTAAGTGCGTCGCCTTTCAATTAAAAGATGACAGGTGCAAAACTGGTCGCTAGCTAGTGGGTTGTGTCCTTGGGCAAGGCACTTTACGAACATTGCCTGAACCCAGCGGATTTATGGGTTTTACTAAATTAAGGGAACGTGTGAATCATACACAACACACTTGCTCTGGTAAGCCGACGGTGGGCGCGAGGTGATATGACGATTGCCCGTGCGTTAACCCCCTTCGTTGACCCATTCACGGGGATTAACATGAATATCCTATCTTATGCTATAAGAGTTAGAGTACAAGAAAAACGCAATAGTGATCACAAGGGAAATTGTTAGATTACTAATTGCATACCATTTGGTTGCTGGTTCTTTTGCAGTGTAATAATATACATATCATTAAACGTTTTCATCATGTCACTATTTGGTTCGATCCTACAATCATGTGGCTGACCGCACATACCGACGCTTTAATCATTGGACTAATTGACCGAAGCCGTTATATTTGAATTCGATTAAATCTGACACCAAACAGTAAAACTACATAACTTTAACACATCTCTGTTTAAAGTTGGCAAACAAATCAATTAACTTTGTATACCAATTGAAGCGACGGGTCTTCTTTGAGCAGTGGCGCGATTGTTTCTCGTGCCATATATAACCATCAGAATGATAGCGCCCAAAATTCCAAAACCCAACCAGCCATGAAATCCGCCACCAACTGAGCTAAATAAAAAAACACAATTATAAAAAACCTTGCGAAATTTAACCAAGATTGGACAATTGGGCGAACTTTTCAACAACTGTAGTCATAGCCTGGTGTAGGTTAGAAACACGACAGTGGTTAAAACACGCTGTCCATTGTTAAACTACTACCTGCCCACAGTCGGTTTGAGCCGTTTACTTCGGTTTAATTGTTTAAAAATAAGGTAGGTCGCTTACCTATCTACTTTTCCCACTGTAGTTGTAGTTGTGCCTGTGATACAATTTTGATGTGGTGTTGAATTATATACAGCCATAAATTAATTTCTACTGCCTGGGGAATTGGATAATGTACTTTTTCATAAATCACTATAGATTGCTAATCGTTTGCTTTTACATACATAGTTTAACCATCTGCTTTATCAAATATGGGTTATTGCGACATTTATCAAATATGGGTTATTGCGACATTTAGCCTTAAAATGGATTAACACTTTTACTGGTACCCATTTAAGATTGCCTGAAAACAAAATCTCAAACTAGCGTTCGTGACTGTAATACCTTACAAAGAATTTAAATATTACTACTATCACCTCTCGAAAACCGTTGATCAGGCTTATACACAGTCTATGTTACTAAGCTGATATGTGATGTCCTATATATGCCTACATTACATAATAATTTGGGCTGCAGTTAAAATGTGAGGCGCATAAATCATGCCCGTGTATTATGTAACAGCATTACCCACGTCATGGGAGTGGTGTCTGTCTAAAAACACTGTGGTTGCCATATCACGTTTTGTGACTGCGTCATTGGAATCATTTTTTTGTAACCATACCGTTGAGCTTGTATTATGTTGGTGCTGATTTTTTTTAATTGGTCTGTAATTATCTCCACCCTTTTGTTCGCCGGCTATTAGGCCTAGGTAGCAAGTAATTGAGCAAAGCGCCTAGTTCGACAACATATACCAATTCTGCAACCGTCAAATCTTAACCTTTACACCAGTACACACATGTAATGCGCTTAAGAAATATTTGAAATGAGGTGAAAAGCATAATAAACTAGAGAATTTCAACCACGTCTATTTGTAAAACACATTTTTGTATACCATATTTTCATGCTACAGGGTCCATAACCACAAATTGTATTTTATACACCGAGTATGTAGTTTGTTTCTGCAAGCATAAACGCATGGGTCCCATAGTTATCAAACCAAACTTATTTGTCATGTGTAGTTAAAAAAGAATATTCGTGTTATATCTAAGAACATTTCACCACAAATGTTTTTAATTAAAACTTCTTTTCAAGCGATGTAGTGAAATAAAGCGAAATTCGAAAAACAGACCAAATTAGTTTTTTTGTGACTTCGGGGAATTCCCCAAGGATTTACTACATAAGTTTCTGTTTTTTCCATATGTAGGTCATGTTATCTAACAAATCTTTAGAAAAAAAAAACCGTTTTGGTTTTTAATATCCAAGGAGAATTCCCCTGGATTAATCACCCAAAATTTTGGTTTCTGCATATCTAGACCATGTTGTCTAACAAATGTTAAATTTTTATTTCGATTGCAATATTCCTTTTCATAGATGTCGGGGCGACATGGCATGCTTGTCAAAATCATGATTTGAGAACAAAATCTCATTTTTTAGGGTATTTGCCTATAGGTAATTTTTTCATAAGTGTTAAATAATTGTATAATGCACTTACATTTTACCAAATCTGATTCAAATTGGAGCAGCCGTTCAAGCGCGAAGGCCTAAAAAGCTATTTTTTTAGAAAAAGCGACCGTTTTGGTTTTTAACATCCTAGAGAATTCCCCTAAATTAATTATCTAAAATTTTGATTTCTGCATATCTAGGTCATAGTGTCTAAAAAATCACCAAGTTTCATTGCGATTCCATTATTTCTTCTAGTAGATGTCGGGGCGACATGCCATGCCTATCAAGCGTTTGAAAAAAAAGAAAAAAAACAGACAAAAACAATATGTCCCATAATTATACACTAAAAAAATATGACCATAATCAGTTTCAAACTTGGCCCGATACAATTCCGCAGATTGAAATAAATTTACAAACATCAAATTAAAATGCCACTGTATTCACACGACTAACGCGTTATTGCACGGCGCAATTAATTGTTTGAAACTCTAAGTCTTCGCATTTTCTCTTTTTTCCTGTTGTTATGATGTTTTTTGGACCCCTTTCCTCCCGACAAGTCCTGCTTACCATCTTTAGTGAACACCCGAACGTCCTTTGGTGCAAAAAAGGCCGCCTCGACCTCACTAATGCCCGGCCCAACGTCCTTTTTGTTAAGGCGTTGAATCCGTGCAACGACTCCCGCCATATCATCGCTTACCACGTCCGGGACACAATTCACCACTTTTTCAACTTTCGATATCGTCCATGCTTTGTATTCGGCGTCGTCAACACCAGGCGGCGCAACGGAGCAAAGGAGTTTCCCGTTTACATAGTCTTTTAGAATAACCCTGGCCGACCGCGAATCATCAGGTTGACCGTGTGTCGTCATAAAACCGCGAGATAACGCATGCGCGCTGAGAATCTCGGACGCGGTTGGAGAACGGTTAGGATCTTCTCCTTCCTTTGGTTTCTGGATGTTGACCCCGTACGTAACCTCGACGACTTTCCGAGGAATCCGCCGGCCGAGCAAGTTGACAGGGGCGACGTGGTCTCGCATCTGGTCGATCGGCAGAATCCCACTGAGCACCATCTCTGCTTTATTGGAGACGAAACTGGGGAAAACCAGCCCCGGACAGTCGCACAAACATAGCTCGTTGTCTATATGCAGAGTTTGGAAGTGCTTTGTTCGGCCCGGCGTGGCAGACACTGCAGTTTTCTTAACCCCCATTAAAGTGTTGACCGTTGAACTCTTGCCCACGTTCGGGTAACCCACCATTCCCACCACCTTATTTGGTTTGTCAACCAAACTTTTAAAGAACGCGATCAATTTCTCACGATCATACAAGTCTTCAACATCCAGTGCTGTAGATGGAAAAAATATATAACAGCCTAACAGGAATGACTCATGATGCAACAGCAACATTACAAGAAACAGATATGGGATGTTTTTTTATTTGGACACTTTTGTGTTGTGATGTCTGGTAGCAGAGACTTACTGTACTTAGATTAACCGGAAGATCCACGGTCTGGCTGGACAGTTGGTCCTTGGGAAAGGAATTTTACCATGCATGGTCTAAACCCAATGGATTTAAAGAAGTCTAAAACCCACAGTAATAGCTGGCTTAACACAGTGTTGGACAGATGGCAATCTGATGATTTTAAGTGTAATAACGGCACCTTTTGTATACTTATCATGAGGTTTTTTGACAATTGCCGTGTAATAATTCTGTCCTGTGTAATAGCATTTTTGCATTTTAGGGGAAAGTCTAGAATATCATATCCTTCTAATCACTATCTTTCCTCAATATTTTTAATCCTCTTTAAATCATTATCTCTTATTTCTTTATAACATTTTTTCAATTAAATGACTCTAATCCAACAGCAAATAATTGTACAAACATAGAGGCTAAAGCAGGGTTTAACTTTTCCACAGTATGTTTAAATGCTTCTTGCAATGGAATTAATAGAAAAAAATCTCTTTACCTTCTAATTGAGCACAATCGTAGGTATCATCCAATTTTTCGTTTTCCAAAACCGCCGACCAAAATACGACGCTGACGCCAGCTTTTTCGAAATAAGATCTCCATGCTGATCTTTGTTGCGAGGAGAGAAGATCCGCTTTGTTGACGAGCAAAACATTTTGTTTCGAAGGATCAACTTCCTTCACATAGGTTTCCATATCTATACATCTAGAGCAAGTTACAACTAAGATGAACATATATTTTTAAGTTGAAAATATGTGTATAAAACTTAAAGCCAAGAGTATATTAAGACATCGGAATTATGGTTTATTCCATTTTGTACTAAATAATAATTTGACTACAGCCGTATCAGATTTTGATTACAAAGAAATTGCTAAAAAAATACTAACTTTAAAAAAAGTACTTTTGTTACTTCACTAAGAGGTCAAATGGCTTAATCGGCTGTTTTCTAGTTGAGAGGTTGTTTTTGATGTCATTTTTAAGATGGCCTGTGGCGTTCTGTATTTTTTAACCCATTGTTGCCTTTTATGTTTAAACCTTTCTCGCATCTGTTCTATCCCCCGACTTTGTGTCGCGACTTTGTGTTCGACTTTGAGATTATCATTACACGACGAGACCTGCTCGAGAGTGGTCGCATGTTTTTTTGTTCTTGGACTACGACAGCATACGACTACAAGCCTGGTATTTGGTGGGCCGCTATAGTTTACATAGCTAATCCCCACAGGCCAATGTAGAAATGATCCCCAAGCAAAAAGTAATTTTAAATCGTCAAAAGGTTATTGGATTGAAATCTCACACAATACTGTTGTGTTGAAGAAAAAAATTTCTAAGGATAAGATAATTATTTTTTATCACAAGATGGGAAAACGTCGGAGTCGCCTGAATCTTGTATTGTTTCCACCGCCAGGTTATTGGAGTTATTTTTGTGATATTGAGGTATATACAATTAAGTATTGAGACCACAGTTTTTAGTTTAACCTATTAATGATGGAAATATTAAGCTAATTTTACATTAACCAATCATTGGAAATGTGTGTTTAAACTAAATAGAAAAAA
>CH000023.1:16802-65943 GCA_000149265.1 Ciona savignyi | reverse complement strand
CCACTAACGCTTCGTTTTCCAAGGTGCCCAAACAAGTAATTGGTTCAGGAAATTGCGGCGTCTATGCGATTTCGTTTTGTGCATGGGGCTAAATCCAGAAAATCTAGTATATCCAATTAATCGTCTCCGAGAGGATATTAAAGGTATGCTAGAAAAAAGGCAGATTACTCGCTTGTTTTCGGAAACTTCATGTAAAACAAAACAACTTAAAACACAAAACAGTTCTCTTAAAGTAGATCTCTTCTGTTATTGCAGGCTTGCTGGTGATGACAACGGTTACATCCAATGCTCCAGATGCGCCGGATGGTACCATTTTTCTTGTACCAGGACGTCTATTCCAGAAAATATAATAGGTAAAAGTGGTACTGTGATAACTGTGTGCTTTAAGCGGGTAGTCGAAACGCACACTTCCAAACAATGCTAAGTTCTTTTCTACCAAACTTGTGATGGACTTTTCTCCACACACCTGAACTGTTTTTATACGTTACTGTGTTACTCGTAGAACGCAAAAAAACAAAAAGCTGTGGGGAGAACATGCACTTACATCTCTTTATCTGTCGCATCTCGTATGTTAAAATACGTGAAATGGTACAATATAGCAAGACATTATAAATAAGGTGCGTTCAATTAAAATAGAAAAATGCGATTCTCTATCTTTGTACAGCTGCAGTGGTGCAAGTTAGTTTATCGTAATTTTTTTATAAGGTATTTATAAGGGCTACAACATATCCAAAGGAATAATTGGCGAAAACTCTATAAATGTCCATCTGGATAAGAAAACTTCAGCATCTTCCAATGCATCTCTTGATGACGAGTTATGAATGTTCAGACGCTTCGTGCATACAGCCCCCCGCGGTTATTGTATATAATCTTTATATCAATTTGAAGGTATTGGAAAGGGCTACAACATATCCAAAGGAATAATTGGCGAAAACTCTATAAATGTCCATTTCGATAGGAAAACCGCAGCATCTTCCAGTGCACCCCCCTGTAAAGAGAGTTATGAATATTCAGACGCTTCGTGCATATAGTTTCCCGCGATTATTGTATATAATCTATATATCCATTTGAAGGTATTGGAAAGGGCTACAACATATCCAAAGGAATAATTGGCGAAAACTCTATAAATGCCCATCTGGATAAGAAAACCGCAGCATCTTCCAGTGCACCCCCTGTAAAGCGAGTTATGAATATTCAGACGCTTCGTGCATATAGCTTCCCGCGGTTATCGTATATAAACTATACATTAAATTAAAGGTACTTATAAGGGCTACAACATATCCAAAGGAATAATTGGCGAAAACTTTATAAATGTTCATCTGGATAAGAAAACCGTAGCATCTTCCAATGCATCTCTTGATGACGAGTTATGAATGTTCAGACGCTTCGTGCATATACTTTCCCGCGGTTATTGTATATAATCTATATATCAATTTGAAGGTATTGGAAAGGGCTACAACATATCCAAAGGAATAATTGGCGAAAACTCTATAAATGTCCATCTGGATAAGAAAACTTCAGCATCTTCCAATGCACTCCTCTGTAAAGCGAGTTATGAATATTCAGACGCTTCGTGCATATAGCTTCCCGCGTTTATCGCATATAAACTTTACATTAAATTGAAGGTATTTATAAGGGCTACAACATATCCAAAGGAATAATTGGCGAAAACTCTATAAATATCCATCTAGATAAGAAAACTGCAGCATCTTCCGATACATCCCTTGATGAAGAGTTATGAATATTCAGACACTTCGTGCATATAGTTTCTTGCAGTTATTCTATATAAACTATACATTAAATTAAAGGTATTTATAAGGGCTACAACATATACCAAGAATTGTTTGGCAAAAACTCCATAAATGTTCATCTGGATATGAAAACCGCAGCATCCCTAAATAACGAGTTATGAATATTCAGACGCTTCGTGCATATAGCCCCCCGCGGATATTGTATATAATTTATATATCAATTTGAAGGTATTGGCAAGGGCTACAACATATCCAAAGGAATAACTGGCGAAAACTCTATAAATGCGTGAATATTAATAATATTCATATTCGATATTAATATTTTACATTTTTTTTCAAAACAAAAATTATCATTCGAAAGAGCACGGTTCAATTAACAAATTCTGTAATTTTTAGGACCGTAGCCCCTTGTTAAGGGGTTTAACTTTTCACTTCCGTCTTCCGTTTTTCCGCGTTTTATATTTCTAGGTAAAAGAACTTTGGTTATTTTTAATAGTAATTTTGTATGCATGAAAAACTTTATGGATTTGTAACCCTGGTAGAAAGCATCAATACATTTTGTAAACCAAAACATATATTTTAATAAAAAGGCTCTAAAGGTCAAATTGTTTAATTAAACGGAATTAGGTGTTAAACGATCGATTTATAGGTCGCTCCGTTATACACACTAGGCCTGATCTAACCATTGTTTGTCGTAACTGCTTGAAACCTTGTAAAAATGACTGAAAATGGAGTTAAAACTGAAGAGCAGGGACATATAGAAGCAGCTCAACCAAAACGGATTAAAAAGAAGCGGGTTGATTTTCGTTTTGGTCCAACATTAGGTGAAGGCTCATATTCCACTGTAATTCTCGCGAGGGAAATAGAAAGTGGACGGGAATATGCAATGAAAGTTCTTGAGAAACGTCATATAATGAGAGAGAAAAAAGTTCCACAGGTACCGGTATATGGTTTAATTTAAAATATTTTAGTCTTCTTTTTGTACTTTAAGAAAGGAAGTGTTGCTTTATTTTCATAAACTGCTGTGTTACACTATTGTGTAACACTAACTTAATTATTATAATTGGGGTTGTGATAAAAGCATTTAATCTACTTTTCAGGTTTTGTGTGTATACCTAGAATTGCTTTAAAACAATATGTTTTTAGGTGGAAAGAGAGAAGCAAGTTTTAAGTCGGTTAGATCATCCTTTCTTCGTTCGTCTTTACTTCACATTTCAAGACACTGAGAGATTGTATTTTGGACTAAGTGTGGCAAGAAAAGGGGAACTGCTGTCAAAAATAAAACAACTAGGTAATGGTAATTCAGGGTACTTACTAGACGTGGGACCAATGAGTCAGTAAAGCCTTGGAAATCAACAAAATACGGCTTTCTCACTTAGAAAGCTAGAACATTTTTAGTGTGTTTATAAAATACTATAAACCAATATTGCACTTTAAATATTCCAGTTCGCTATAACTGGGATACAACGTGGGAATTAGTTGCTGGGTTAGCATAGAGTCTGATACCCTCTTGTTTTTAAACCACTACATCATACCGCTAGATAAAATTGTTTGTTAAGTTTTACATCTGCTTGAAACACTTTATTGTGTTTTAAACATAAAGCGCATTTTTCCAGGAAAATTTGATCTTGAGTGTGCAAGATTTTACACTGCACAAATCGTTTCGGCGTTACAACATCTCCATTCGCTTAACATCATTCATCGAGACCTTAAGCCGGAGAATATTCTATTCAATGACAAAATGCAGATTCAGATAACGGACTTTGGAACTGCGAAAGAGCTAAAGGATTCCGGTGATGAACCTCGGTCTTCATCATTTGTTGGGACGGCCCAGTATGTCTCCCCTGAGCTACTAAAGGACAAGAAAGCATGCAAAAGCTCTGATTTATGGGCGCTAGGGTGTATCGTATACCAAATGCTAACCGGACAGTTTCCTTTTAAAGCGCCCAATGAATATTTAATATTCCAACAAATTGTGAATTGCAAGTATGAATTTCCGGAAGACTTTGATCCTAATGCTCGGGATCTGATTTCGTCGCTTCTGCAACTTGACCCAATGATGCGGCTGGGTAGCTCATCGTGTGGTGGCTACGAAAAGCTAATGGAGCATCCTTTTTTTACTGGAATAGACTGGGAAAACCTAGCAAACCAAGCAGCTCCAAAAACAATGTTAGCACTTGCGGGTGACAGCTCGGATGAAGATACAACTGTTGAAGACTTGGCTGACGGTTTCGACCAAGCTTTTATTAACGATTTTAAAGCTCAAGTCATTGAAGAATCCAAACAGAAAGGGGTGAGAATTAAAAAAAGAATACATTTAAAATGTTTAGTGTTGTATTATACAAAGCACAACACATTTTTTTACCAGAAATGTATCATATAGTCTTTTAAAAAAGTTTCAGCTAGTCAAATGCTAATTTTTCATTTTTAATCATATAAAAATTGACAGCTAAGCTATATACAAATTTATTATATAATATATATAACTCCGATGTTAAAATGTATGTTGAGTCTGACACCAACATAACGTAACTCCAAGGCAGAGTTGGAAAATCTATCATAATTTCTTGCATATTCATCCCTATATAGTTAGTGATCATTCTACTCAAGATTACGTTATATACTACTGTAAATAGTATAAATGTGTTTTGACACGCAAACCCCCCAGGATTCAACACAACTGGTAATTTGCGATCCGACTGACAACTCAGGGTTGGGTCTTCCCGCTGTTCTTCCCAAGGAGGAGAGAGAAAGATGGATGAAAAAACAGCATTCTTCCGATTGGGATTACTTCGCCAAAGGAAACCTTATTTTAAAGCAAGGTACCGTATTTGGGAATTTTTTGTTTACACAAATTATATCAAAATAGGTAAGATTATTGTGTTATGGTAGCAGTATCCAAATATTTATTTAGTTTTAAGGTAAAATGTTAGCAAATTCTTAGTATCTTTTTGTGTATTTATAACATTTAAATGCATATGTATGGTACCAGTAATCTAAGTTTTAAAGAGAGTATTTTGGTAGCAATAGAATAGTTAAATGTTTGTTCATTTGCTCCTTGTTGTAAGTGTTTTTTTTCTTCGGTTTCTAAGCCAAAATATATCCAAAGTACTGATTCTTGGATTTGGGCGTGAAAAAACACTTGTTTTGTCAACTAGTTAAATATTAAGCTACAATCTTTTAGTAGGCTACGAAAGCAAATATTCTATGTCGACTTAGCTTGTAGCCCACCTATTTTAAGGAAGGTAGTTTCTTTTTGCTTTATGTTGTGGTATGGGCGCTACGCGCACAAAAAAACAATTTCTTTAACATAATTTTGAAAATTCTATTGCTGAAATAGAGTTATCCGTTGCCATTGCCATTATTGGGAAAGTTGTTATTGCTGTGCAGTTACCATTTCTGTGTATATATTCGAAACCACATTTCCACACCTAAAAAGAGGGCGATATGTTTGTCTCATTGTTTGTTTAATTACAGGGAACGCTCAAGCGTCTGTTTGTCAGCGAGCAGCTAGCTTGGGATGACAATGCAAATTTAACAGATACCGTAATAAATATTATTTGTAGCCACAAAATGTAACAAACACTGTTGTGATCCAGCCGGTTTGATAGGGTCGAACAAAATCACAGTAGGTGTTGAAATCAGTCAAGATCCCCTTCTGTGGGCATGTGGTATTGTTGTTTACCTGTGTTATAACAAAAGTCAATGAGCCTTACCAATAAACTATATGACATGATTAAAATTGAGATTAAAAAATCTATTTTATTTATGTTTTTAGGTCAACTGGAAAAGAAACGTGGATTTTCAGTAAAACTACGGGAATTTTTGCTCACAGAGGGTCCAAAGTTGATCTACATTGACCCCAACTCTAAGGAAGTAAAGGGGGAAATACCTTGGTCCAGCGAGCTCCGAACGGAACCGAAATCTTTTCGGATATTTTTCGTCCACACACCCAACAGGACTTACCACTTAATTGACAAATCGAATAATGCGCTCATTTGGTGCAAAAAGATCGAAGAAATAAAGAAGCATTACTACACCTGACCGGAAATTGGACAACTTACTGAAGTATCACATAATCATCTCCAGTTCAGATTCAATGAAGTTTCTTGTACAAGTCACCCCCAGTTTATACGCATCATAACAATATTTCATCTACGTTATCGGTGTGGCTTAGTGGTGAAGGATTGGTTAATGGCTCCGACCGACACACTAGAAACTTAACATTAGTCGTTTTGTGAGCAAGGCATGTAGTAGACATTCCAATGATTATGCTGTTTAAAGGAAAAGTAACATGGCAACTAAACATTGCTCCAGCACAGCGACTGGAGACGCGATGCACTAAACATCACATTTGTCATAGCGACAGTTATTTTTTCCCGTCCAAAATTGGAACAAGCATTGTGTCTAAATCACTTTAAAATTAAAGGGCTTGGATTTTTTTTATTTAAACAAACCACTGAACTAAATTTAAATTTTGCCATTAACAACAATGTTGCAATTTACAAAAAAGTTCTCTAAAAAAATTTAAACTTTTTACCTTAATAATTTTTTTGGTTCATTTCCCCCCTCCAAAAAAAAATTTCTGCCAAATTTTCATTTTAAGACCATTAGGTGCTGGCTGGTGAAATGCTGTATGTGCTATATTTTAAATCTTGTTTGCATTCTTGTGTTTCTACATGCTGTATGCAATAGTTCTTTTAAAGTTATATTCAGTTGCATGGCTTTATGGTGGTAGAACCTGGACAGGTTCCTGGTTTACTTCCCACTTTTACCACTTGTTTGAAGTCTCTCGGTATGAAAACTTGCTTGGAACTTAACCTTTTTCCCGTAAAGTCCTAACTGAACTATTTATTTTGGTAATTGAACCTGCAAAGTCAACAAGGGAATATTGAAAACTTATCATTGCACAATCCTATTAAAGTATAAAAATGTATCACGTATTGCATGATTAGCGTAAAATTCTTGCAAGTTTATCCAGCAAAACATGCAAATGGTTTTGAATATAGTCTGTCAATTTTTTTCTTATTTTCTGCTAAATTTATGTAAAACGTTTTTTAAATTTTATTTAAAGGACCTATAACTTTTTAGTTAATTTTGCAATCCTTTAATATCACTTCCTCATGATTTTGATTTGCAATCAATCACTTAAAAGTTTATTGGGATTTTTTATAGCAAATATATCTCCTAGCGAGCAAGTTTAGACATTAATCTAAATAGAGAATTAGCATTAAGGTTTGTGGATAGAAACCAGCTGTTTGCAAGTTGGTTGTGTACTTGAGCAAGACACTTAGTGGATGCTGTATGAACCCAGTTAAATATTGGGTTGAACTAAGAACATTAGAAACTTCTCAATCGTATAAACAATAGCTGGGTAAAATCTTAGGATATGATATTCATGTTTATTACCGTGAATAGAAAAACACAAGGGTAATTATCAGATTACTGCGTGCTCACAGTCGATACATTCCATCACTTTCGTAACGCACCTTCGACTATAAGGAGATAAATCTAAATCTTATAAGTCACGGAAGCCTAACTATTGCCCGGCCATCAATGCCGCAATAGGATATTCTACTGTCAGCATGGGATGAGGACCTCGCTCAGGCGAAAAGGGCAGCTTCGGAGAGTGTGGTATATTTACCACGGAAGTTTATATTTTGTACGTTTGGATCGAGCTGGTCTCGTATCAAGACCAAACGACATTTTCAGCCTCTTATCCCAGAATTCCAGCAACGTCTTTCTATCAATCTGCGTCGTGACCGTTTGACCCAAGGATTTCAACCGAAGACCAATCGGCGAATCAACAAAAGACTGCTTCAGGAGATTCAACCTACGGTGACCAACAAACCTATGAACCGTCTGAACATTTAATTCTTTATAAAATGGACAAAGGGAAGTGTGTGGGAATCCCACACGTTTATAATTGTAATATTATATATTTTAACAACTAGATCGCGCCATGCCATGTGTCCATATTTTATGCATGGGAAGTGGCGATTAATTTCCTGTTTTGGACATTTCAGTCGATGAATTATTCCGCGAGTTTTCTGATTAACAGCGTTTACGCCTCGTGTATACAAACATGTGTTTCCTGTTATGTGTCTTATATAAACTGTATAAGATTTCGTAATATCAGAGAGCATTTTGGTTAGTCTTCCCTTAGACTAGCTGCTCTCTCATACCTTTACCTATACCTACCTAAGCTATGCCTCTTGTGTACAGCGCTCTTCCTTGCTGCACCTTGCGTAAATACCCAATAAAATACTTCACCTATGCTACCTTGTGTCTTTACCCTGGCAACACTCGCTAAAACCATTATGGTTGCAACACTACACAGGTGCCGTTTCAAAAAGTATTACTCCTATGCTAGGTCATTACAAAGAAATTCGCATAATTGAAACTTTCTCATATCAAAACATAAAATATTTATTTTTAGATCATACAAAGTTTTATGTGCAAAGCCGTTGAGAATTTTAGAGAAGACCTTCTTCGTTTAGCTACACCTTGTTTCGAAACTATATAGAGCCAACAAAAAATGAGGGGTTGTCCCTCCCGTATCGTAACGATGGCAGAGCGACAGCGACGGCTTGTGCAGTCATGATCGATCGTCGTATAACCTCTATTCACCTCCGCAGAGCACGACTTCGATCGCTTAATCTTATATAACATGATTCAACTGATTTTATTCGCGTCAACTTATTCACAATGTAAAAAGGAGCTAAATAATATCATAAGCCACTACAGAGTAGTTTTAAAAGCACGGCCTCCTACTGCACAGGGTGATAATTATTTTCAAGGTGATATGAGTTGTTTCAGCAACGTATAAACTGTTAGGATAGGATACTAATGTTTATCCCCGGGGTGGTATTTATAGGGGTTATAACCAGTGATGTGTTTCAAAATTTTAAGAACAGATTCTCTTTTTTATCGTTTTACTAACAACAGGTTCCCTAAAAGTATAATTTCTGTAAAAACAGCAAGAATCGGATCGGTAATTATCCCGAAGTTCCAAGAAGGGGTTCGACAGAACTCATGCAAACCTCTTGAATCCCATCACTGGTTATAACAGATTAGGCCTACCTGGTATTCAACAGTCGTTCTACCGGAGATGTTCCAGTATGTTAAATACAATGGAGAACATTTTGATTGTGATTCTACCACTTTCCTGCCAAGGGTCCGATAAGCAAAAATGAAGCTGACTTAATTAACCAGCTAACAAGCCGACACTTCGTCGAATTGTTTCTCATAAGCTGAATGTCTATGATCAGTCGGTCAGAATATAAAAAAAACACCTGTCCGTCGGGTCGCAAGAGCTAATGCGTGGACCCTGCCTTTGACAGCTTTTTATGAAGTTTTACTCTATGAAAATGTTCGAATTGGGTCCAATGGTTTGGAAAAATGAAGTCCAAAACTTATTTCTAGATGTCAAGCTGTGTAAGATGGTAAGAGCCTAGTTGATACATACCTAATCAGCTCCTCAGTGGCATGTCGGACAGCCGAAGGTAACTAGTCGTACGTTTGACCTTATATCTTCTACCATAACAGGTTCCAAGTATGCAGAACAAATAAAATTCTAAATCGCATCAATGATAAATGAGGCAATATTGTTAAGGGAATTACCCATTTATTTCTGCAACAATTCACACAATTGGCGTGGATACCTTGTAATTATGCAATTACTAATGTAAGGGTGACTTGCATCAGATTTGTTTAGTCACATGGTTGGCAATGAGACATTTTTAGTTATGTTAACATTAAAATTAATGTATAAATGGAATTTTATTTAAATACATGGAATCCTAAAGTATTATTAATAGGAGCTAGTAGGCCTACTCTTACTTTTACATTAAGCTTGGAGATGACATGAAAATGAAGAGTGAATAGAGTAACAAAATGTTTACAAATTACTACTTTTTAATCCAATTTCGCGACGAAAAATCCTTGAAACCTATTTTTGGTGGCCATTCTTTAAAAGAACGTTTTACCCTTCCTTGGTTATTTCTGATCTCCTCATCAGAAGAAACAAAATCCAGAATTTTCTCTTGTTCTGCAGAACGTCTTTCTCGCTCCATCCTAATCGGCGATCAAAAACATGAAGATTAGACTAGGTTTGTAAACAACTTCATTCAAATATTTAAATTGGAAAGGTTCAAATAATTGCGTAGAGGAAATAGACTTACTTTTTTTTCCTGATCGGCAGCAATAACTTTAATAAACGCCAGCAAGATGGCAAAACATAACAAAACCCGTATTGGTAACATTTCTTTTATGTTGTGCAAACAGTAAGTACTCCAGTAAACTATTTTTGAGACTGTTTATTCGGACTTCAAACTCACGTATTTATAGGGAATAGCGACTACATGGTCATTTCCGGAAAGATTAGTCAAAAAACGTTCTGTTATATTCCGTCACGAAAAAAAGGTCCGCCGAGATCAGGTTTAATGATCACTGCACATATTTGATTTTTCATGTATTTAGTGCAACCGAACAGAAAACTATCGTCGACAAGTAAAGTGACGAAGCACTTCTGAGTAAAATGCGCGTTGCATGACTGGACAGACAGCAAGTAAATAAAGACACCGACATCTTAATGATTAATTAGACCTGCATTTTACTAGTGTATATCACACAACATATACATTTCAAGCATTCAATTGTTGAATTTACTAAATTTAAATTAAAAGGAGTTGTTCAAGAAGGCGTTCAACAAATTAATCTTACTTTCTGTTCAATCCATACTGACCTCAAAACATTCCAATTTTTTTTTTTAATTTTGAACCCATTAAAACACCTAAAAAGAGCACAATCAACATCTTTATTTTGCGGAGACCTGCTCCACTTTTACAAAACTTTACGACTAAATAAGAACAACGCCGCCAAGTCTGGCACATTCGCGAGCTCACCAGCACAACCCAGAGGACACGCGCGCTCATGGATTCCACCCATCAGGTGGCGCTCTTCCATTAAGATGGCAGGTTCCAGTGGCTCCAGCAGACGAAGTGCTATGGAATAAGCGTTTGTAGAGGATTTACTCTTTCGTGAGTTGTATAATGCGTTATTCGTGAGTGGTATTATGCGCGCTAAAATCAAAATTATATGCCATGTAGTATATAACCATCGTAGGTTCGCCCATTCAAATTGCAATCTCGCGAGCGGAGGTTGGACTATTCATATTTACACCGCCGTCAGTTGACATAGAACGTTACACCGCCGTCAGTTGACATAGAACTGCCGTTTATCACTCAGATTATAGTAGCTATTGCAGTGTTGTAATATTTAATGTCACTCTCATTTGTTTTTCTAAAATCACTGTAAGATTTATCGTCGCAATTATTGTTTATATTGTATCGATGTCACTAGGGAATAAGATCGGTATTGTATTCCCCCTTTTCCCACAATTTCACCGAACTATAAAACGCTCGTTTTTTACCGCATGACCATTATCTTGAGGTAATCGGTCTTTTGGTAGTATGTTTTGAAACGGTTATAAAAAAGATGTGTATGACGTGCTTTGGCTCCTGTTCAGCCACAATTTGGTAAATATTGGTTTTATTTCTCAAACTAGTAATTTTTTGTGATAATTAAATTGTACATATATTTTTCCTTAGAAAACCGTCATTTCAAGACCTTTCGTTTTCGCCATCATTCAAATTCGAATAAATTCACAAGTTTTGGACAATGACGCGTTATTTCAAACTCTGAATAATGGACGCCGTCTATAAGCATACTGCAACCTCTCACTAAGACAGGTGTTAGGAGCCAGCACCTTGTCGGGAAGTTACAATTACTGTATAAATGTACACCTTCACGTGGGCACAAACATTTAGAGTAGAATAATACTAACAAAAGTAGTTTAAAACGAATACGCCAAATACTCATATTAATAGGGAGCAAATTTATAAACTGTAGCACTCGTAAGGTCGAATAGTTACTTTACTTAGTAAAGGAGCTGTGGACCAGACGATTTTACTTGCTAGGGCGGATCTGACCCACAGGTCTTAGATTTTCGATTTCTGGCTAACCATTTCTCTGGCTTATACCATTTACCTAAGAATCTCACAACATACTTTGTATTCACTCAGCGATATTCCAACCAACAAGCAGCGGTCATTTTGAGAACCGCGGGAAAAATTGACGTCATAATCACCGACGTCATGATTGAGAGTTCGTGCGCACCAACCTTGCCAGGAGTGTAAACGTCACTATCAGCATTATGACGTCAAGGCAAATAATGGAAACCGCTAGTGACTACGAAACTTTTTTTTAAAGGGGGATCAAGTAATGACGAATTTGTTTTTTTTAACATTTTAATTTTTCATCAAAATTTTTGTTTCGGATAAAATCTGTAACAAGTTTCGGATGGCTTCATTTTCAATTTTATTTACTTATCATAGTTGAAGTTTATTGAACATATGTATGTGTATTCATTATGTTACCCAACACAGTCATTATGTGACACAAGTCGTCGAATGTTCGTTTTGTAATGCGGTTGATTGGGTTGAATCCTGTTGATCGACAGGTTTCTCACTAATATCAATTGAAAGCTAGTTGTTTCAACAAGAAATTTAACATAGATTAGGTAGAACAAGAAAAGGTGGCGTGGTTACAACGTCACCAGGGAAAGGTGTTGTACAAATCTAGTAATTGCCGGTAGCTGTAGTTACTCCAAGATCGTATTGCCGCCAGACCAACTTGAATTTATAGTTGCTGTACTGTCACTTAATCGCGAAGCAAAATGATAATTGAGCATTCGTTGGAAATTGGGAGATTCGCGTTGACATCCGCCATTTTGCTTTGGGCATTACCGGACAGCTTGTTAGCTCCTTAATGTCATGCCGAACAGTTAGCCGAAGGCTGCTTAGGTTTAAGCTTAAAGCAGCTAACTTAATGGGTTTTCAATATGCAGAACCAATTTTAAATCGCATCAACGTAAAGGCAACACCAAGTAAATTACCCATTTATTTCTGCAACAATTCATACGAATACAAATGGTGTGGACACATTGTGCATATGAAATTATTGTTTAAACGGTGGCGTTTATCGGGTTTGTTAAGTAACACCGTTGGAAATGAGACATGTTTAATTATGCAACATTTAAATCAGTGTATAAATGTAATTTTTTACAAATACATGAAAACCCAATACATTACTAATAAGAGTTTGTAATCTTATATTCGCATTGAGACTGGAGGTGACATGAAAATGAGGTGTGAAAAAAGTAACAGAATGTTTTCAAATTACTAGTTTTTAATCCAATTCCGCGACGACAAATGCTTGAAACCTGATCCGGGCGGTTTTTCAAAAGATCGCTTCACTCTTTCTTGGTTATCTGTGATCTCCTCATCTGCCGAACGTCTTTCTCGCTCTATCCTAATCGGCGAAATATATTTAAATTTGAAAGGTTCGAATAATTGCGTAGAGCAAAATGACTAACTTATTTTCCAGATCTGCACCATTAATTTCAATAAACGCCACCAAGATAGCAAAACATAAAAAAACCGCATCGGTGACATTTCTTTATTGTTATGCAAACAGTTAGTAGGTCTACTCAAGTAAACGATGTTTGAGACTGTTTATTGGGTCGCAAAACTTATATATATGGGTATTAGCGAATGGATGGCAATTTCCGGAAAGATTCGTCCAAAAAACGTTCTGTTACATTTTTGTCACGAATTAAAGGTCCGATGATTGATGATCACTGCACATATTTGATTTTTCATGTATCTAGTCCAACCGAACAGGAAATTATCGTCTTACAAGTAATGTGACAAGGAACTTCTGAGTAAAGCGCGCGTTGCATGACTGGACAGACAGCAAGTAAATAAATACACCGACATCTTAATGATTAATTGGACCTACATTTTTTGGTGTATATCGCATAACATACTTTTAAGCATTTAACTTATTTAACTTTACTAGAATTTGAATTAAAAAGAGTTCTTCAAGGAGGCGTCCACCCAATAACTATCACTTTAATGCATAGTGATCTCACAAAAAAGCCGTAACACAAAATCCTGGCACAGAAAGTGTTAGATTTTTAATAATTTAAAATTAAGGTTGAGATCCGCGGACTAAACACAAAACCTTCCATTTTTTTGCTTAACGATTTTAAGCAGGTTCCCCTCCGTACATTGATAAATTTGTTTTCCAGTAACACACCAAGAAAATGCACAATTAACAGCTTTATTTTACGAAGATCTGCTCCACTTTTAAAAAATTTACGGCTAGATAAGAACAACATCGCCTAGTTTACCACATGACGATTTCACCACAAAGAAGCAATGGAGAATTACCACCACTGTTACTTAGCAAAACTCTCAAATACCATGACTAAGAAAGTACCACTCGTCAGATCAGAACGAGCATAAAGGTCTATAAATTGGTTCGACTGATCACGTTTGAGCCTAAAGCAGCTTCATTAATAGGTTCCCAGTATGCAGAACCAATTTTAATCGCATTAACGTTGGGGCAAAACATAGAAAATTATCTATGTATTTCTGCAACAATTAATACGAATACAAATGGTGTGGACATATGGTGCATATGAAATTATTATTTTAACGGTGGCTTTCAAAGGGTTTGTTTATTAACACTGTTGGTAATGAGACATGTTTAATTATGTTAACATAAAAATCAGTGTAATAATGGAACTTTATACAAATACATGGGATTCTAAAGCATTACTAAAAAATGTGTAATTAATAAGAAATTAATTAATAAGAGTTGGTAATCTTACAGCCATATTAAGCCTGGAGGTAAAAAAGGTGTGAAAAAAGTAACAGAATGTTTTCAAATTACTTGTTTTTAATCCAATTTCGCGACGACAAATGCTTGAAACCTGTCATTGGCGGTCGCTCTTTAAAAGATCGTTTCACCCTTTCTTCTTGGTTATCTGTGATCTCCTCATCAGCGGAAAGCAGATCCAGCATATCTTGTTCTGCTGAACGTCTTTCTCGCTCCATACTAATCGGCGATTTAAAACATGAAAATTAGACTAGGTTTGTAAACAACATCATTCAAATATTTAAATTCGAAAGGTTTGAAAAGTGCGGAGAGGAAAAAGACTTACGTATTTTCCTGGTCAGCATCACAAATTTCAAAAAACGCCACCAAGATGGCAAAACACAGCAAAACCCGTAGCGGTGACATCTCTTTGATATTGTAAAACAGTAAGTACTCAATTAAACGATTTTTGAGACTGTTTATTTGGTCCTAAAACCCATATATATGGGGATAAGCGTCTGCATGGTCATTTCCGGAAAGATTCGTCCAAAAAAACGTTCTGTTATATTCTGTCACGAATTAAAGGTCCACCGAGATCAGATTTAATGATCACTGCACATATTTAATTTTTCATTTATTTAGCCCAACCGAACAGGATATTATCGTCTACAAATAAAGTCACGTAGCCTTTTTTTGTGACGTGATGCTTTGCACGACTGGGCAAACACCAACTAAATAAAAATACCTACAGCTTAACGATTTATTGGACCTGCTCTTTTGTGATATATTGCATTACGTATATTTAAAATAAGATGTGGGTCTGTTTATTTACTTGCTGTTTGGTCTGTCGTGCAAAGAACCCGTCAGCAAAAAGTGCTTCGTGACTTCATTTGAAGACGATAATTTCCTGTTCGGTTGGGCTAAATAAATGTATCTTTAAAAAAGTACATTTAAAAGGTAAAACCTGGTCTTAGCGGACTTTTATTTCGTGACAGAATATAATAGAACGTTTTTTGGACAAATCTGTCCGGAAATGACCATGCAATCGCTAATCCCCTTATATATATGAGTTTACGACCAAATAAACAGTCTCAAAATCGTTGACTTGAGTACTTACTGTTTGTACAACATCAAAGAGATGACACCGATACGGGTTTTGCTGTGTTTTGCCATCTTGGTGGCGTTTATTGAAATTTGTGCTGCTGATCAGGAAAATAAGTAAGTCGTTTTCCTTTACGCAATTATTCGTACATTTTGCATTTTAATATTTGCTTAAAGTTGTTCGCAAACCTAGTCTAATCTTCATTTTTTGATCGTCGATTAGTATGGAGCGAGAAAGACGTTCGACAGAACAGGAGATGTTTGATCTCCTATTCGCTGATGAGGAGATCACAGATAACCAAGGAAGGGTGAAACGATCTATTAAAAGGCCGCCAATGGGAGGTTTCCTTTCACGTCGTAGAATTGGATTTAAAAACTAGTCGTTAAAAAACATTCTGTAACTCATTTCCACTTTTCATCTTCATGTCACCCCCAATCTTAATGTGACTGTAAGATTAATAACTTTTTTGAGTAATGTTATACGATTTCATGTACATTCGCATTGATTTTAATGTAATAAATAAACAAACCTAATTGAAGCCACCGTTACAATAATAAATGCTTAAGTGCCAGGTGTTTACACAAATTGGGTAAATTGGTCAGGATATAAATTTGAAAAATTGTTTAGGCGTTGTCGTATTCTTTTGTGGCTGAAAGTTTCGCGCGACTAATTCATGTCCAGCAATTAATTAAAACCCGAACATGTGGTGTACAAACCTTAACAAAACTATTCTACACCTGCATGTACATTATTGGAAAGCACCATGACGGTCAAACAAAACAAAATACAGATTAAAAACATATTAAATTGACCTCAGCAACACACCGGTTTATAATTTGCTCATGTCGGTCTATTGTTACAGGCATTTTCGTTCTTACAACAAAAATTCGACCGATTAGACAAAGGTACTGAACAGGTGGCGAAAACCATTTCATTTCACCCAGTTCTCACGACGCTATTTTTGTTCTAACACGTAAGATTGGACAAGCAAACGGTAGAATGTTTTTTTACAAATGATACTACTTATACGACATATATGTTTGAACAAACAAGACAAGACATGGAACCGACGATTAAAACCCAAATTTTATAAATATGAGTAATACAGTTTGAAATATTATATTTCCGACTCGGCATTTATCTAGGAATTTTTAGTAATATTAATAAAAGAAAAATGCATATTAAAAAAATACATGTCCAATTAATTATTAAGATGTGGGTATGCTTATTTACTTGCTGGTTGGTAAGACATGCAAAGGACACGTCACCAAAAAGTGCTTCGTGACTTCTTTTTTAGACGATAATTTCCTGTTCGGTGAAACTAAATAAATGATCTTTAAAAACCTCCATTAAAAAAATTATAAAGCCTCTCGGCGGACTTTTAATACGTGACAGAATTTGTCGAAACGATTTCTTGGTCAGTCGTCCCGAAAATAACCAGTTGACAATCCCCTTTGGAGGAACGAGTCGTTTAAAGATACTTTTTAACTATTTCCACTGTACATTATTAAATCAACCCCAGGTTTAATGTAACTTTTGTATTATTAAATCTTATCAGTTTTGCTTTTGGATTTCATGTACATTCACATAACCAACCATGTAAATAAGCAAACCTGATGGAAGTAAAATGATAGTTACATAAGTCACAGGTCTCTACACCAATGGTATAATTTGTTGTAGAAATAAATAGATGATTCCCTTAACACTGTTGCCTCACTCATCGTTAATGCGATTTAAATTTGGGTCTGCATACTGGTAATCCATTATGGTAGCAGATTAAGCTCCAACTTTAACGATCAACGTAAGCATAAAACAGATAGCCCGATTAATATGAATTTATATCTGTATACACTATACAAACAACAACGTTCGACCGATCGCTCGGTGGATCAGGGCGGCGCCTTTCAACCGAAAGGTTGCATGTATTCGTCCTACAAATTGTTATATATTTTTATCGGTTGTTTGGTCCTACAAATTGTTATAATTTTTTATCTGTATAATCTTTCACGAACTGGACCGGGTTTTAATACGGCGAACTAAAGGTCCGACGAGACCGGGCTTTCAATATGAATGCACATGTTTAAATTTTTACGTAATTAATCCAACGGAACAAGAAGTTATTGTCTAAAAAAGTAACTAAGCACTTCTGAGTGTAGCGTCCATTGCATGACTTGGTAGGGGAAAAGTGGGTAAAATGGGCCACGTGGGTAAAATGGGCCCCCTCGAATTTTCAATATATTTTGAAGAATAAAATTTGCTGCGAGAACCAGTGTCAGTATATCAAACTATGGAATCTCCAAACCGAAGTTTGAGCGTGAAATCACCAAACTCAATGTTTTCTGTAGTTATTTCGGTTTGAGAAGGTCTTAATATATATTTGCAATTATTGTTTTCTGCTAATATATAATAGAAAAGATTAAATACTAAAATAACTTTTACTGTAGTTAAATAGAACTATATAGCCTAGACCTACTTTTACTGGTAGTAATAAAACTTCTTTTTTTAAGATTTTTTTTTAGAGATTTTAGGTCGTATGATGGCACTTGTCTAATATGGGCCCCCTAAGTTCATTTGGTAACTAACAGGGCTAGACTTAGCGTTAACAGTAACTAAAGGCTAGGCTAGACTTAGCATTAACAGTCATATTATGTGTTCCACAATAAACTAAAGGGGTTTTCTTAATGCTATCAATACCATGAATTGATAGTTATACTTCCACTAAAGTAGCAAGGTGTTATTGCATTAGCATACTAGTAGCTGGGTATTAAATAAAAAGTAATTTTTGTAATCCAAAGTTTTAAATTAAAAAAAAACAACTACATCATAAAAAGAAAAGTAATACCATTGTTTATATGGAAAGCGAATATTGATATTGTTATTTAGCGGAATGTTTATGTCGAAAACGGGCCGGGGCCCATTTTAGACTACACCCTTGTCTAAAATGGGCCACTAACGAAATATTTTTCTTTGTTGATAAAATATATTTAACAAAAATTATTAGAAAGTTAACATGTTATGTGTGAAGACTTTGGTATTAGGTGACACCACATGAAAAACTTAAGTCCAGCGGGCTTTATATCAGTAAAAAATCCGATTTGCAATTAAAGGGCCCATTTTACCCACTCTTCCCCTAAATACTATACTTTTTTTTTTTTTTTTTTTTGTTTGACCGAGCCAAGTTTCGAACCCATTTTGAGATCGTAACTACTATACTTGCTGTATCTGCTTCTGAGTGTAGCGTCCATTGCATTCTGGCGGTAAATACTATGCTTGCTGTATCTGCTGGAAACGCCCGCTCAAGAGTCAAGCGTTTAGACTTTCTATTCTGGTGGTGAAATGTTACTAGAGAATTGACAGTAATAGAGTCTTTGTTCCCTTTAAGAAAGTTTATAAATATTGTGTAGCACTTTTTTTATAAATATTGTGTGGTGCAGTTAATATCTACAAGGTTTATTGATAGCTTACAGTAGGTGTATAAAGAGGCTCCAAATACTTGGGGTGCGTACTGTATTCGTAGTATGCCTGGTGCGGCCTGTATTAATGGTATATCTTGGGAGTGCGTATTTTATTTATGGTGAACCTGTACGTTGGGCTTTGTACTTGTTGTATACCTCCGGGGGTGTGTGCTATATTTGTTATATGTTAGGGAAGTGCGCACTGTATTCGTGAAATACCCTCGGGCGTGCACTGTATTCGTGGAATGCATGTGGTTTGGGAACCGTTTTTATAATGAGACTAGGCAGGGAGCACTGTATTTGTGGAAAGCCTGGGGATTATGTACTGTATTTTTAGTATGGAGGGGTGTGTCCTGTCTTTGTGGTATTCTTTGATTGTGCCCTTTACACTTGTTGTATACCTTTGTGGTATGTCGTGTATTTGTAGTCAGTCTAAGAAAGTGCATTGCAATAAAGTCCCCTCTAAGTGTTAAAAGAACTTTGAACGCAATTAAATGCCTTCTAAAGTGTGTGTTTTTTAAACGGTTCCAAGCTTTCTTTTTGCTTTATACTGTGCGTATTTACTTTTATAAATACCGGTGGTATACTTCTTTAATGTAATAAAAGAGCAAAAAACTGAACAAAACAGGGTACCCGCCCAGACATTCCACAAATAAAAGGCACGCAACTAAGGCATATAAAAATAACAAAGTACCACACCCCGGTAAAGGACCTAGGCGTATACCACAACTACAGGGCACACCACTGCATAACAAGAATGCAAGGCAGTACACCATTGACATACAACAAGTACGATGCACACCAACATGAAATACCACAATCATAACTAGAGAGTGTCAACCACAAGCTTAACCACTATTATTTTAAAAACACAATTTGTATGCTATGTGTTTATGCAAGCAGGGTCCCTCACCATATTTGGTGTATTTTATATCATGAGCATGTAATTTGTTTCTGCAACCATAAACGCATGGGTGTACCTGAGGTAATAATTCGATCTCAGGTCCGTGTTATCCAACATTTCATTAATGTTTATGCGGACTGCTATAATTGTGGATTATTAAAATATAGCATACAAAATGTGTTTTACAAATAGTGCAGGTTAAACACGTAGTTGACACTCTCTAGTATTTATGGGTCCCATTTGAAAAAAATTTTCTTCGTCAAACGCTTGACAGGCATGGCATGGCGCCCCGACATCTACCAGAAGGAATAATGGAATCGCAATGAAACTTGGTGATTTTTTAGACAACATGGCCTAGATATGCAGAAACCAAAATTTTGGGTAATAAATTTAGGGGAACTCCCCTTGGACGTTAAAAACCAAAACGGTCATTTTTTTCTAAAAAATTAGCTTTTTAGGCCATAGCGCTTGAACGGCTGCTCCAATTTAAATCAAATTTGGTGGAATGTTAGTGCTCTAATCACTGCTATGACATCTACCAGAAGAGTTAATGGAATCTCAATAAAACTCGGTGATTTGTTGAACAACATGGTCTAGATATGCAGAAATCAAAATTTTGAGTGATAAATCTAGGGGAATTCCCCTAGGACGTTAAAACCAAAATGGTATTTTTTTCTAAAAAAATAGCCTTTTTTGGGCATACCGCTTGAACGACCTATACAATTTGAATCAGATTTGGTGGAATGTAAGTGCATTAGTCACTGATTTAACCACGTGTTTAACCACCACTATTTGTAAAACACCTGTTGTATGCCATATATTCATGCTACAGGGTCCCTAACCACATTTTGTATTTTATACACTAAGTATGTAGTTTGTTTCTGCAAGCATAAACGCATGGGTCCCATAGTTATTAAACCAAACTTCTTTTCCATGTAAAGGTAAAAAAATAAACGTCTTAAATTTACGAACATTTCACCACAAATGTTTTAAATTAAAGCTTCATTTTAAGCGCTGTATTGAAATGAAGCTAAATTCCCAAAACAGCCCGATTTAGTTTTTCGTGGTTTCAGGGAATTACTGTGTTTAGTAGATAAGTTTCTACTGGGTTTATTACGTAAGTTTCTGTTTTTACATATGTGGATTATGTTATATAACAATTCTTAATGTTTTAATCTGATTTGTTGATCTCCTTGTCTGATTTGTCGATCTCCTTGTTGGAGATGTCAGAACGATATGGCATACCTGTTACAATCATAATTCAGGAACATATCTTCGTTTTTAAAGGAATTACCCTAATAAATGTTTTCTTTCTTTTAATTGGAACAGAGTGTTTAATGGTCTAACAATTTACCAAATCTGAGTTAAATTGGAGCTGCCGTTTAAGCAATATGCGCAAAAAAGCTAATTTTTTAGAAAAAATACCACTTTGGTTTTTAACGTCTCAGGGGAATTCCCCTGGATTTATTATGGGTCCCATTTGGAAAAAAAATGGGACACATATTGTTTTTGTCCGTTTTTTTTCTTTTTTTTCGTCAAACGCTTGACAGGCATGGCTTGTGGCAACAACATCTATCAAATGGGGTAATGGAATAGCAATACAACTTTGTCATTTATTAGACAACATGGTCTAGATGTGCATAGACCAAAATTTTGGGGCATATACCCAGGAGAATTCCCCTTGTACGTGAAAAACCAAAACGGTTTCTTTTTTAAAAAAAATTACCTTTTTAGGCATAGCGCTTGAACGGCTACTCCAATTTCAATTAGATTTAGTAAACTGTAAGTGCATTAACCATTGATATATTACTTAAAAGAATTAAAAAAATTACCCAGGGAAATACCCTAAAAATAAGATTTTGTTTTCAAATCATGATTGTGACAGGCATGGGTTGTAGCACCGACATCTATCAGAAGGAGTAATGGAATTGCAATAAAACTTTGTCATTTGTTAGACAACATGGCCTAGATTTGAAATAACTAAAATTTTGGGTAATATATCCAGGGGAATTTCCCTGAGACGTTAAAAACCAAAACAATATTTGTTTCTAAAAAAATGAGCTTTTTTGCGCATAGCTCTTGAACTGTAAATCCAGTTTAAATCAGATTTGATAAAATGTAAGTGCATTAGTAACTGATTTAACACTTAAAAGAAATAAAAAAATTACCTAGGGAAATACCCTAAAAATAAGCTTTTGTTGTCCAATCATGATTGTGACAGGCATGTCATGTCGCCCTGACATCTACAAGAAGAAAAAAATGTATGCTCAATCCAACTTTTTTATTTGTTAGACAACATGGCCTAGATATGCAGAAACCAAAATTTTGGGTAATATATCTAGGGGAATTCCCCTGAGACGTCAATAACCAAAACGGTATTTTTTTCTAAAAAATAGCTTTTTTGCGCATATCGCTTAAACGGCAGCTCCAATTTGAATCAGATTTGGTATGTTAGACATTTAAACACTCTGTTCCAATTAAAAAAATCATTTATTAGGGTATTTCCTTTAAAAACGCAGATATTTTCCTGAATTATGATTGTGACAGGCATGCCATATCGTACAAACATCTTCAACAAGGAGTCGACAAATCAGACAAGGAATTGACTAATCAGAAGAAGACATTAAGAATTGTTATACAACATAACCCACATAGGTAAAAACAGAAACGTACGTACTAAACCCAGTAGAAACTTATCTAATAAACCCAGTAATTCCCTGAAACCACGAAAAACGCTTAAAAGAAAGCTTTTATTTAAAACATTTGTGGTGAAATGTTCGTAAATCTAACACGATTGTTCTTTTTTTATCTACACATGGAGAAGAAGTTTGGTTTGATAACTATGGGACCCATGCGTTTATGCTTGCAGAAACAAACTACATACTCAGTGTATAAAATACAAAATGTGGTTAGGGACCCTGTATAGCATGAATATATGGCATACAACATGTGTTTTACAAATGGTGGTGGTTAAACACGCGGTTGACACTCTCTAGTTATTCAAAATTTTAGTTTCTGAATATGTAGCCCATGTTGTCTAACAAATAACAATGTTTGATTGCGCATACATGTTTTATTCTTATAGATATCGACATGGCATGCCTGTAACAATCCTGATTTGACAACAAAAGCTTATTTTTTAGGATATTTCCCTTCGTAATTTTTTTAATTTTTGTAAGTGTTAAATCAGTTACTAATGCACTTACATTTTATCAAATCTGATTCAAATTGGAGCTACCGTTTAAGCGCTATGCGCAAATAAGCTCATTTTTTACGAAAAAATACCGGTTTGGTTTTTAACATGCCAGGGGAATTCCCCTGGATTTATAATCCAAAATTTTGATTTCTGCATATCCAGACCATGTTGTCAAAAAATAACAAAGTCTCATTGCGATTTTACTATTACTTCTGGTAGATGTCGGGGCGATATGGCATGCCTGTAACAATCATGATTTGACAACAAAATCTTATTTTTTAGGGTATTTACCTAGATATTTTTTTAATTTCTTTTAGGTGTTAAATCAGCTACTAATGCACTTACATTTTATTAAATCTGATTCAAATTAAAGCTACCGTTCAAACGCTATGCGCAAAAGAGCTAATTTTTTAGAAAAAAATACCGTTTTGGTTTTTAACGTAACAGGGGTATTCCCCTGGATTTATCACCCAAAATTTTAGTCTGTGCATTTCTAGACCATGTCGTCTAACAAATTACCAAGTTTTGTTGTGAATCCATTACCCCTTTTGGTAGATGTTGGGTCCACAAATCATACCTGTCAAGCGTTTGACAGAAAAAAAACGAAAAAAAAACGGACAAAAACAATATGTGTCCCATTTTTCCAAATGGGACCCATAACTACATGCAATTTAGTTTCGTTTTAAAAACAAGTGTATTAAGTATCATGTAGTATTGACGTTGTGTTATGTATATATTCTTCTTTTTCCATTTTGTTTGGCAACACCTGTTTGTGTTAAGTTATGGGAGTGTACAATTAACCATGAGAAATGAAATACTGAAGCTATGCGATGAGTAGACAGTCATAGATTGCTCTTGAAGGACGAAGAGTTTCATGTATGTAATTTGGCAATTTGATGAAGGATGTAGAGTTTCCTAAACGTCTATTCGTCAATTTGATGGTTCTTTCACAACATGTTTTGAACGCGTTTGAGCTGAACTGAAACTATCTTAAATTTTATTTAAGTCAAATTTGGTCGGTTAGGTTAGAAACTATACATCCTTTATCAGCTTAATTTTAAGACGTTGTTCGAACTGAATCTATCGTTTAGAGACCGGGAGAAATTATCTTTGCAGATATTTATGGTGTGGAGGGTCGTATGTTATTATACTTTTAAAAATAAGCGCAATTAATAACTGTCTATTCATCGCATAATTTCAGTATTTCATTTCTCATGTTTAATTGCCCATCTTAAAATCAATAAAGGATATATCTAACCTAACCGGCTAAATTTGATTTAAAATTTAAGATACTTTCAGTTTAGCTCAAACGCTTTCAAAACATGTTGTGACAGAAAATTGACGAATGTCACGTGTTAACTTTGTTAATTTTTTACATGCTGCGTATCAACTATACATTGGCAAACTTGTTATTTATGTTATTTAAAAGAAATTATGTGTTTTGTCATATATTTGCAAATACATCCTGTTAACTAATATTCCGGAAAGTTTTAATCAATTATTAAGATGACAAAAAACAACTTGTTGTGTTTAGTTAAAAAAACATAGTATTTTCAAACTCGTGCACAACCAATGAAACAATCCGTCATAATTTAAATTGTAGTAAAGTTAACGGGAATCGACGCACATCTTAATGATTAATTGGATCTGCACTTTTCCTGATATATATTGCATTATGTATATTTCAACTAAGATATGGCTCTGTTTATTTACTTGTTGTTTGCACTGTCGTGCAAAAGATCTGTCAGCAAAAAGTGCTTCGTGACCTTTTAGAAGACAATATCCTGTTCGGTTGGGCTAAATAAATGTACCTTTAAATATGTGCATTTAAAAAAAAACTGGTCTCATCATTACTATAATTCGTGACAGAAAATATTAGAATGTTTATGCACGAATCTTTCCGGAAATGACCATGTAGTCGCTAATCTACATATATATAGGAGTTTTTTGGACCAAATAAACAGTCTTAAAAGTCGTTTACTTGAGTACTTACTGTTTGTACAACATCAAAGAGATGTTACCGATACGGGTTTTGTTATGTTTTGCAATCTTGGTGGCGTTTATTGAAGTTATTGCTGCCGATCAGGAAAATCAGTAAGTCTATTTCCTCTACGCAATTATTCGCACCTTTCGAATTTAATTTTTTTGTTTGCAAACCTAGTCTAATCTTCACGTTTTTTTATCGCCGATTAGGATGGAGCGAGAAAGACGTTCGGCAGATCAAGAGATGCTGGATTTTGTTTCCGCTGATGAGGAGATCACAGATAACCAAGGAAGGGTGAAACGATCTTTTGACAGGCAGCCAAGGGGAGGTTTCCTTTCACTTCGCAGATATGGATTTAAAAACTAGTCGTTTAAAAACATTTTGTAACTCATTTCCACTTTTCCTTTTCATTTCACCTTCAAGTTCATTGTAAATGTAAGATTGTTAACACTTATCAGTATGATAATACGATTTCATGTACATTCGCATAGATTTTAATGTTATAAATAAACAAACCTAATTGAAGCCACTGTTACAATAATAATTGCATAAGCGCCAGGTATTTAGAAAAAATGGTGAATTGGTCATAAAAAATTTGCAAAATTTTGTACAGGCATGGTGGTTCCTACAACTAAAAATTCGTCCGATTAGACAAAGGTACTGAACAGGCATCGGAAACCATTTCATGCCACCCAGTTCTTACGACGCTATTTTTGTTTTAACACGTAAGATTGTACAAGCAAACGGGAGAATGTTTTATATAAATAATACTACTTATACGACATATATGTTTAAACAAGCAAGACAAGGCAAGGATCCGAGGATTAAAACCCTCATTATATAAATATGAGTAATAAAAACTCGGAATTTATTTGGAGATTTTTAGTAATTTAAAAAAACAGCTGAATAACTAACCCTTTATAATTAAAATTCTAGTAAAGGTAAAGGAATTTGCCTTAGTTGAAATATACGTAATGTAATACATATTAAAAAAATTACAGGTCCAATTAATCATTAAGATGTTTGTCTGTTTATTTACTTGCTGTTTGTTCAGTCGTGCAAAGAACCCGTCAGCAAAAAGTGCTTCGTGACTTCATTTGAAGACGATAATTTCCTGTTCGGTCGAGCTAAATAAATGACCTTTAAATACTTTCATTTAAAAAAATATAAACCGTCTTGGAGGACCTTTATATAAGTGACAGAATGTGTCAAAACGATTTTTTAATTTTTCGTCCCGAAAATAACCAGCTGATAATCCCCTTTGCTTGACGGAACTTGTCGTTTAAAAGGCACTCTGTAACTCAATACCACTGTACATTTTCAAATCAACCCCAGACTTAATGTAACTTTTATATTATTAACTTTTATCAGTATTGCTTTTGGATTTCATGTACATTCACATAACCAACCAGGTAAATAAACAAACCTGATGAAAGTGAATGATAGTTGCAAAAGCGCCAGGTCTCTACACCATTTGTAGTATTTGTTGTAGAAATAAATAGGTGATTCCCTTAACACTGTTGCCTCACTCATCGTTGATGCGATTAAAAATTGGTTCTGCATGCTGGGTATCCATTAAGGTTTAAGCTCCAACTTTAATGATCAACTTATGCATGGAATAGACAGCCCTATTGATATGAATCTATATCTGTATACAGTATACAATTAAAAATGTCCGACCGGTTAGTCTTAAGTGCGGCGCCTTTCAACCGAAAGGTTGCAGGTATAAAACGGGTCGCCTGTGTCCTTCGGCAAAGCACTTAACCAACCTTGCCTAAACCCAGTAGACTAATTGATTCTATCAAATTGAAGAAACGTGTTTATCATATACAGCACAGTGCAATAGCTTCGGTAACCCGGCGGTGTTAAGGCCCCTTTAATTGCAATTTCCCATTCACGGGATAAACATGAATATATCGCGCATTATACGATGTATATACCGCTGTGTAGCTATATAAACCTCTATTTCAAACTCTGCCTTTATAACTCTGCGAGTCTCTATTGGAACTCTGCTGTTTATACGCTTACAGGCCTTGTTCTCGTACATTGCTAAGTTTGAACTCTAAAATATACAAGCGGGCAGGCCTAGTAATATTTATGTTTTAATGCAGAGTTTAAACGCCGACATGAATCCGCTCACACGAAATGTTCTCGAAACTTAAGCTGCGTTATTTATATTTAAAACATCACCTTGGTCCTGAACCCAGCGGATTAATGGGTTCTACTAAATTAAAGGAACGTGTGAATTATACACAACACACTACTGCAACAGCTCCGGTAACCCGACGACGGGCGCGAGGTAATCTGACGATTGTCCGTGTGTTAACCCGTGTGCTATTAATGAATTGCTGTATATGAGTCAATCGTGCTAACGTTATGGCAAGTGAACCCTTTGTTCTGCTATCGAAGCTTGCTGGTTCGTCGGAGACTGTTTTTAAATATGCCCCCTAGTGAATACTTAATATACATATTCAGTTATGAATACCACGAACGATCCATGACATATGACCAATTAGAATAGTTTTTGCAGGTTGAATAATGACCAATTTACACAATTGGTGTTGACACCTGGTGATCATGCAATTCGTAACGTAGGCTAACGGAGGCTTCACTTACCACTCTTTGTTTATTTACATGGTTAGTAATGCGGGAGGGTTAATTGGGTTAACATTAAAGTTAATGTATACATGATTTTTTTTACAAATGCATGAAGTCCTAACAGATTACTGATAAAAAGTTTGAAATCTTAGAGTTACATCGAGCCTTAGGGTGACAGAAACGAAAAGTCAAAATAAGTGTCAGACCGTGTTTAAACGACTAGTTTTTTTAATCTTAAACCCATGGGCGGTTTTTTAAAAGAGCGTTTCACCCTTCCTTGGTCATCTGTGATCTCCTCATCAGCGGAAAGTAGATCCAGCATCTCTTGTTCTGCCGAACGTATTTCTTGGTCCATCCTAATCGACGATCAAAATATTACTAAAGATTAAACTACGTTTGGGGATAACTTTACACAAGTATAAAAATTCTAATCACAAAAATAAAAATGTCGAGCCATTCGACTTACTTATTTTCTTGGTCAGCTGCACTAACTTCAATAAACACCACCAAGATGACAAAATACAGCAAAATCCGAATCGATGACATCTCTTTCACTTTGTAAAAACACTTAGTACAGAAGTAAACGAATTTTAATACTGCTTACGTTGTCCTAATAACTTTGTTTAGGTTTTCCTACAAAAAAAGTGGACTATCAACTGGTCATTTCCGGACGATAATCAAACTTTTTTATAAGGGGAAAACTACATAGTAATAAAGTAAATGCCTGTTAGCTCCCTTACTTAAGCAGTTTTCCTCTGTAACTAGTTTTTCCTTTCTTTTTCTTCCCTTCTGTTTAGTGTTGGTATGCGATGTCTTATTAGGCTAATTGCGTCATTTGGCCATCCATACAGTTTTTATAATAACAGTAAAAGTCAACAGCCTATCGTTCACACCACATTATAAAACATTACAATAAAACTGTAAATAAGGTCTGTAAACCACGATGATACACAGCTTCCGGTGATTATTTTATATTTATACATATCTATATAAATCAAAATATCGGAAACGAAGTTACGAGAACAATGTCTGTGATCGGATATATGCAAGAATTCAAACTGTGTATTAAACCATATCAAAGTCTGCGCGCGTTTATATTTCAAAGTTCAAACTTTACATTGTACGAAAACAATTACTGCGTATAAAGTGCAGGATTCAAATTCCAAACAGAGTTTGGAACAGAGTTTTATGACTACACAGCCGTAAATAATTCATATTAAGGGTGATTCATCCTTATGGATGCGCAGTATGCAGAACCAATTTTAAATCTCCTTAACGATGAATGAGGCAACATTGTTAAGGGAATTCCCTATTTATTTTTGCACCAATTTACCCAATTATTGTTGACACCTGGTGCTTATAAAGGTATTGTTGCCAGGGTGGCTTTAATCAAGGTTGTTTATTTACATGGTTGTTATTGCGGAATTGTTAACTTTGTTAACATTAAAATCAAGGCGTATATATATATGGAATCCGAAAACATTGATGAGAGTTTATAATTGTAGATATTCATTAAGCCTGTAGGTGATATAAATATAAAGAGAAGAAATAAGTTACAGAATGTGCTCAAAAGAACAGTTTTTAAATCCAATTAATTCCGATACGCAAACGCTCGAAACCTAACGCCGCTCCTTCAAAAGAACGTTAACACTCCTTGGTTATCTGTGATCTCCTCATCAGCGGAAACAAAATCCAACATCTCTTGTTCTGCCGAACGTTTTTCTCGCTCCATCCTAATCGGCGATAAAAATCATAATGAAGAAACGGATATATTAAGTTAGGATTGGTAACTCAAAAACACATTAGTTTCTACTTGCAGTAACGAACGTTATACAATTTATATAAGGTATACTAAGAGTTATTAGGTAACCAGGCAACACATTCGTCTTATTCCGAAAACATGGATATTAAGTTTGGATTGGCAACTTATGAACCCCTTATTTTCTGCTTACAGAAACAAACGTCATACAGCTTGTATAATGGTTTCTGTATGCGAAAACATATTGCATGCATGGTTTTTAAACATAGTGTTGGTTAACGAGTGGTTTACACCAGGGGTTCCCAAACCAGGGGTCGCGACCCAAAATGGGGTCGGAGTGATAAGTAGGTAGGGTCGCAAACAGGTCATGGGGTCGGTGGGGTCAGTGAGGTATGGTAATAATGGATGTACAAAACATCTAAGATTTGACAAACCATGTTAAATTTAGCAGTTTGTACCATGGCTTACTGTAAAACAGGCTTATAGGCATCACTCTAACTAAGTCTGTACTTATGCTATCGAAAATGTAGGTGCTTATTGTGACATCACTGTTTGATTGTTCATAATGGAATGACACGCATAATGGAATGACAAGATTAAATGTTTTATTGCTTATTTTACTTAATACTACCACATGACCAAACTCAAAAGTCCAGTGAAAGAGGCTCTAAACTAGTCCAAAGTTTCGTGAAAAAATATATACTTGACCTTGGGTCGCACTGGACACTTGAAAAGTTGTCTTTTGGGGTCGTCCTGAGAAAAGCTTGGGAACCCCTGGTTTACACTCTTCAATTCCATATGAAAACGAGCCAATAGTGTGTACGATGTGACGTCACGAGAGTTAATGACTCTTATAGCTGACTCAGGTGTTAAGTTGAAAATGCTTTCCCATCTTAAATTGAAGATGACGGTGTCAAAATTTTGAATTTCAATGCTTTTTCATTATGTGTACATGTATTTTGCTTTTCGGTAAAGCTAATAAGTTGTTAAGCATTCCGACAAAGTATAATAACTCGTCATTAGTTAGTGGTTATTATTCCTAGATGCCAGGCGAATAAAAAACGCACATTCTTTTGTGTTTATAATTTATCGTTCGTTTTATTTATATTGTATTCATACGTTTCAGTTACCACATTTAATACACTTCATGGGACAAGTGCACGTAACTGCAACTGAAACAAATCTGCAGACTAACAACAAGAGGTTTTACGGTATATAAATAAAAAAACTTAACACTATAAATAAAAAAACTTAAAACGTCATTTTTACGTGCTTTGAAAAGTACTTGTGCAAAGTTACGTCCGATATTTTGTGTTTGTATGGAAATTGGCAAAGAAAACCTATGACCCAAACACCATGTCCTCAGTTTAGTACAAAGATGTTGATATGGTAACAGAAAAGGAGGCACCTTTAAGATTTCGCAATATAGCCCCTAAAGACAATGGCGATTGCTGTTCAATCGTAAATTTCCATCTGGTTAAGGACGTCCCTTCCAGTATCATGTTGACATAACCAATAAATACAACTTTATGACTAAATTATTACATAAGTAACTAACCAACCATTTGGTGGAATTTCCTTTTCTCTCTGCAACAAAACGGTCTGTGTTAACATGACGTCTACTGTTGATTTGTTCTTTATTACTGCGCCAGGTGGTTAACGACGCTATAAATGTAGTTTAGTACTGTTACTTTTAAAAAGTTTGGTAAATGTATATATGGCGTAAATCATTTCGTCACACGACCGTACAAATGTTAGTATTACATTACCATTGTTCTATTTAAATAGACTTCTATCTAGACATGTGGTAGACCCTCAGAACAGCACATTTAGGCGAAAATCGCATTGGGGTTATTCCCTAGATTTGTTTACATCAGGAAGTGGCTTGTGTTGGAATTAATAAGAGTGACTTTGTTATGCTGCGCAGTTTTATCGACATGGGCAGGACTTGGTTAATACCTGATTTGTTCCGTGTTTCCCATTTTAAAATCTGATTTTGAGCTCGAGTTGCCCTAATGTGCATTCGTCACTAACTATTTGTTAAAAGAGATTTTAATGTGTTTTGTTTATACATAGGGGTTAGTTGTTCAACAACAAAACACAATTTTGCTAGTTTTCTCATATTGCCAGAATAATAAATTAGTGCATGCTGGTTAGATGGATAGGATAAGATAGTTATGTTTATCCCCGTGAATGAGAAAACCAAGGGGATTAACACACGGGAAATCGTCAGATCATCTCGCGCCCACCGTCGGGTTACCGGAGCGATTGCTATTTGTTGTGTATGATTCACACGTTCCTTCAATTTAGTAACCCATTAATCCACTGGGTTCAGGCATTGTCAGTTAAGTGCCTTGCCCAAGTATACAACCATCAGCGACCAGTTTCTTATCTGAAACCTTTCGGATGAAAGGCGTCGTATAAAACCACCCGACTTACTGGTCGGATAGATGGCTGTGTTGTTTCTAACCTAACGGTTTGGGGAAATCACAGAAAGGATTTATTCACCGTTGTCGAGAAACATTGGTTTCTTACAATACAATTCTGGAAACTACCGGTGTCTAATATACACCAATATGTTGTTAGCTTTTTCGCCTCTATTAATGATTTACTCATTAAATAAATGAATTTGTTTAGTGTAAAGTAACGTTTTCCAAGAAATTCATTTAAGTAAATATTAAATGCTACACGAATGTCATGTTTTGTTTAAAAATACTAGCTCCATATATTAAGTAATTATTTTCACATTATCAATAAACTTGAAAAAATCGGCAAAGAAAATATACGTATATATGGTAACAAGTAATTATTTTTACCTTGCTCAAAAATACGTTTTTAAACAAAGCCATTTAACTACATTGAAATGTATTTTTTCTGCTTGTTTTGCGACACGCATTGTAATACCAGTCTCACATAATAACTAAACGTTTAAAGATGGCCTAAAGCTAAACAAAATGGCCGAAAAAATATTATGAGAGAGAACGTAATTATTCTTATCTTAAAGGGGAACTGAAGTCAATTTTAAGAATATCTAAATAAATGGAAAAAAATACGCTGATTTCAAAAATTAAATCAGTTTCTTCCAATATTTTTTGGTTAAAGAGTTATGAGCAAATATGCATTTTATTTTATGTTAGGGGATTTCCCATATTACGTCACTGACGTTGTTGAGATTTCGTGCCTATATGCATTGTATACAACCATGTGCCAGTTTAGAGGTGAATTAGTAACATAAGCGCCTGCAGGAGCGTTGTATTTTCGTTTTTTTATGGAGACTTAGCATAACACTTGTCATATAGCCTTACTGAACCAATGTACATGGTGACAGCTTACCTTAAGCGCGCTCATTCAGGCCCTGCACGATCCTGGACCTAAAGCTGAATGCTGAGGTATACAGGGTCTCGTATTTAAATAACTTTAGAATAATAAGTCTTAGCAATTTATATCATAAATCATAGAAGTGAAGACAGAACAAGAAAACTAGAACAGGAGGCAGTAAACTGTAACTGCCAGCAATTTATAGAAATAAACCAGCCATCAATCAAAGATTAGACTATGCGGTGGGAACAGCCTATTTCTTTCATGATTGTTGCTTTTCAATATATAGCCATAATCTGCAACGTAGACTAGCAATGTTGTTATCAACCCCTAGGCTACAAACTGAGAGTGTGAGAGATTTGGTATACATATCGCATAGAAGTTTTAACAAATTTCTTTTGTTTTCTTCATTTCTAGAGTAAATTTAAGTTAATGTTGTAACACTCAAATGGATGACAGTTTTCAGCATTCTGGCATGGATGAAAGAAGTTTTATTGTACACAATAAAACAACACAAATTTAGTCATGTGCATTTGAACCAAGGAAAACGTCTGAAAGTATCTTTGAAGTTGCAAGCCCCAAAGAAGAAAATGTTTATTTAGAAACATTACCTATTGACATGACTTGGTGCCGTTGCAAAAACTGTATTCATATGGACACACCGCAAGAATGTTTATGCTGCATGAATGTACATGCATTTGTGCACAAAATAACGCCAGACTGGACTTGCATTACTAAAAGCCCTTATTTTTCAATTATCTGCTTGGATAAAGAAGTTCTTGAAGTTGCACTTGATGTACTGGGTTGATCAGTATGTTTAAAATCATAATCAGAAAAATTAAAAATTGTTGGAACTGTATTTTTCACCAAGTGGTTTGTTTTCATCATCTTGGGAGTCAAATACAATTTTACTATGATAATCCTTGTCACAAATATGTGCACCACACACTGCGTTTCTTTTTCCAGGTAGTTTAGAACGCTGCATTGTTGTATTCATTGCTTCAACCGTTTTGTTGTCGTTGTGAGGAAATCGATGGAAGAGCACAGGTGGATTGGAATTTCGTGTGCTGTAATAGGAATTTGTACATCCTGGAGCAAAACAATATACTCCAATCACTCTTTCTTCCTTCTCAGTGGCTTAACTTTAGGCATTTTACAATATCTAATAAAAAGAACTAAATTAGAAATGTGGTATATTCTTATTAACTTATTTGGGTAGTTAACTAAAGATCTATTATATATATTCTTCACTTACTTATCTTAGTGCTTGCTGTGTACTTATTGTCAGACTACACGTCAGCTACTCAACTGTGGATTAACTGGTTTTTGCAATAAGTGGTATTCTCAACCAGTAGGCTAATGCTCAGTTTTAATAACAGCAGCATTAAATGCACCACATACACAACAGCAAAACATTATACAAACAGCCAAGGTAAACCATGAAAGAAATAGGCTTTTCCCACTGCATAGTCTAGTGCAGCGGTTCGCCTTGTTTTTACTTCAATTCAAACATCCGCGATAAGATGGACGTCATCCACTTAAAACTGCATTATGGCGCCAGTTATTGGTTATTGATCGCGTGCAAAGGCTGACCTGAAAAACATTATGACGTCAATTAAGGGTCAGTGTTGTTTGATCTCTGGAAATCATTATGACGTCAGTTATTGCTCGGAGTTTGCTGGATTTTGATGGGGTTCCCGTGGGAAAGACCAGCTAATGGGTCTATTTTGGGCGAACAATCACACGAGATGTTGTCGCAAGAGTGAGAAGCAGAGAATCTATAAGTGGTTTTGGAGAGAAAAGATTACATGAATAAGACCAAAAACGGGCATCATGCAGTTTTTCTCTTAGGAATTGGAGCACCAGATAAATACGCATGTTTGGACTGACAGAGGGAAGGAGGCTGAGACCGAGGTGACTGCCACCTGGCGCGTTAAGCGCTAGGTTATTGAGATTTTGTGGCATAGTTGACAGAAGGAACAAGACAAAAGTCGCTTCTGCCGGAATAAACAAAGAACGAGTTGACAAGCCGCAAAGGAAAACGAACTGTCTATTAAACGCATCGCGCAGTTATTCCGACGCCAGTCGGTCCCGCGAATCGATTCCCGAGTAAAGTGCATTGATTTATTCGAGTGTTCATATTAACAACGTTTGACAATAAACTAACCAACGTTCAATAAGCGTGGACTCGATCTTTGGAAGTCGGATATCGGAGTCAGCATATATATTCGAGCCACGCTAAAGCGCCAAGCTGCGCACACAGAGGGTAAACCCCCCCCGATAAACGTCAAACGTTGTAGTTAACTCATCAGCAAAAACGTCAAACGTTGCAGTGGCGACCTTCCGACGGTGATTTTGAACTTAAACGCAACCTACCGAAGTCTGAAGAGTGGATACGAAGATTTCAACCGAGCAGACCCTACTGTTCACGAGAAAACAGAAGTCTGATCAAAGCAGAAGTCTGTTTAACTTTCTGCAGTAATCAAGTGAGCTAGAAGAATTGCTTTTGAATGAAGCTCACCGTTTATGTTTATTCAACATTTCCTTCAAGCATGATGAGGGAAAATTCAGCGACGATATCAAGCAAGCAAAGAGCCGCAAATCGTCGTTCAGCCATGTTGTTTTAACCAGTTGGTCACTCGACACTAAACTGGAAGGCTCTGTCTGCGGATAAAAGCAAGCAAATGTTCGAGTTTAAAGATTTTGAATCAGCGATGCTCTCAGTTTTTCAGAAGTTATGAAACTGAGCGAAGACTGATGTAGAAATCGACACCATTACACATCACATTTCTATATCACGGTGGAAAAGGTTTGAGTGTGGGCTATATAATATTGCATTTGATTTAAATCCCGAGAAGGCACATATATAGTTTGCTAGAGTTTATGAGAACTCAATAATTCCTGTTATTTCCTGTTATTTTTGCTATCGACTTGATATGTTATTTATATTGCTTGATTTACACATGTCTATTTTCCGGGAAAATCAACCCGAAGAGATTACTGCGGAATCGCAAATCTATTATGTCTCTTTATTGCTTAATATTACCGCCCAGGTTACTTAAGCAAATCGCTGCTATATGCGAAAACAGCCAAACGGCTTATATGTATCAAGCAAAAATATGAAAATAACAGCCTATAATGGCCTTTTGAGCAAAATGTGTCGCTGCATCGGGATTTTAACAATTGCATTGAGCCAGAATCAACCTTTGACACATATATTCTCATTATTAACACACTCGTCTTACTAAAAATGTTTTGTATATTCTTTACTAACAAACTTTTAATATGAAACACATACATTATGTGGAAGAATGGACTTAATTTTGATTTTTCCTTTTAACGGTGGAAGGCATGCAGCGGTTCGCCTTGTTTTTACTTCAATTCAAACATCCGCGATAAGATGGACGTCATCCACTTAAAACTGCATTATGGCGCCAGTTATTGGTTATTGATCGCGTGCAAAGGCTGACCTGAAAAACATTATGACGTCAATTAAGGGTCAGTGTTGTTTGATCTCTGGAAATCATTATGACGTCAGTTATTGCTCGGAGTTTGCTGGATTTTGATGGGGTTCCCGTGGGAAAGACCAGCTAATGGGTCTATTTTGGGCGAACAATCACACGAGATGTTGTCGCAAGAGTGAGAAGCAGAGAATCTATAAGTGGTTTTGGAGAGAAAAGATTACATGAATAAGACCAAAAACGGGCATCATGCAGTTTTTCTCTTAGGAATTGGAGCACCAGATAAATACGCATGTTTGGACTGACAGAGGGAAGGAGGCTGAGACCGAGGTGACTGCCACCTGGCGCGTTAAGCGCTAGGTTATTGAGATTTTGTGGCATAGTTGACAGAAGGAACAAGACAAAAGTCGCTTCTGCCGGAATAAACAAAGAACGAGTTGACAAGCCGCAAAGGAAAACGAACTGTCTATTAAACGCATCGCGCAGTTATTCCGACGCCAGTCGGTCCCGCGAATCGATTCCCGAGTAAAGTGCATTGATTTATTCGAGTGTTCATATTAACAACGTTTGACAATAAACTAACCAACGTTCAATAAGCGTGGACTCGATCTTTGGAAGTCGGATATCGGAGTCAGCATATATATTCGAGCCACGCTAAAGCGCCAAGCTGCGCACACAGAGGGTAAACCCCCCCCCCGATAAACGTCAAACGTTGTAGTTAACTCATCAGCAAAAACGTCAAACGTTGCATCTAGCCTTTGCCTAATGGCTGGTTTATTTCTATAAATTGCTGGCAGTTACAGTTTAATGCATTCTGTTCTAGTTTTCTTGTTCTGTTTTCACTTTTATTATTTATGATATAAATTGCTAAGACTTGTTATTCTAAAGTCATTTAAATACGAGACCTGTATACCTCAGCATTCAGCTTAGGTCCAGGACCGTGCAGGCCTTATTGACCGCGCTTAAAGTAAGCTGTCACCATGTACATTGGTTCAGTAAGGCTATATTACAAGTGTTATGCTAAGTCTCCATAATAAAAACGAAAATACAACGCTCCTGCAGGCGCTTCTGTTACTAATTCACCTCTAAACTGACACATGATTGTATACAATGCATATATGCACGAAATCTCAACAACGTCAGTGACGTAATACGGGAAATCCCCTAACATAAAATGAGATACATATTTGCTCATAACTCTTTAACCAAAAAATATTGGAAGAAACTGATTTGATTTTTGAAATCAGCGTATTTTTTCCATTTATTAAGATATTCTTAAAATCGACTTCAGTTCCCCTTAAAAAGGTCATCGTAAATCCAGAAAATGATTTTTATTTTAACGTCAATTTTGCTAATGCCTCTCTTTTCCGATTTCGCTGACTCTTAAATATAGGACTACTTCAGGCATAGACAATAGTTTTTCGGATTTTCGAACGATTTTCTGTATGGGTATATAGTTTTCGGATTTTCCTTTTCCGCCGCTTTTAAATTTTATGTTTATAGATATCAAAACATTAAGTTACAGTTAGGTCATGGCAAGAACTGCACAAATGTTGACGGTTGTACTTGCTGTTATAGCGATCTTATTACTTATTGCTTCCCTTGAAACAAACAACTGGATAGTGGTACGTAAATAGTAGAGAATTCCTATACTGCTTTAATGTTTATTCTTGTATCTACAGGCGTGTGTGGATGCAAACAACAGGTTGAAAGGGATAACAGAAAAATTTTGTTTTAATTTGGGGCTTTTCAAATACTCCTACTCTATTCTCACCACCGAAAAGTCGGTTGCGGTAACTAGTAAGTCAAATAATATTAACTTTACATGCAACACTGTAAAAATATTGCTAGTACCTATACCAAAGATACTTTATTATAACTATTCTCACGCTATGTTAAGCCTTGTATTTTCTAGTAAGCTCGATGGAATACTTTGTCCAAAACACGATCCACTGTTTTGTTTGCTCGGTGCTACTTCTCGTTGTTGGGGTTATTATGGGTCCCATTTGGAAAAATGGGACACATATTGTTTTTGTCCGTTTTTTTTTTTTCTTTTTTTTTTTTTTTCGTCAAAGGTTTGACAGGCATGGCATGGCGCCCCGACATCTACCAGAAGGAATAATGGAATCGTTATAAAACTTAGCTATTTGTTAGACAACATGGTCTAGATATGCAGAAACCAAAATTTTGGGTAATAAATCAAGGGGAATTCCCCTGGGAAGTTAAAAACCAAAACGGTATTTTTTATGAAAAAATTAGCTTTTTGTGGCATAGCGCTTAAACGGCTGCTCCAATTTGAATAAGATTTGGTGGAACGTAAGTGCATTAGACACTGATTTAACACTTGGAAGAAATAAAAAATTTACCTAGGAAAATACCCTAAAAAATAAAATTTTGTTCTCAAATCATAGGATTGTGACAGGCATGGCATGTCCCCCGGACATCTACCAAAAGGAATACCGGAATCGTAATGAAACTTACCCATTTGTTAGACAAGATGGTCTAAATATGCAGAAACCAACATTTTGGGTGATAAATCAAGGGGAATTCCCCCTGGGAGGTTAAAAACCAAAACGGGTATTTTTTATGAAAAATTTATATTTTTGTGGCATAGCGCTTAAAAGGCTGCTCCAATTTGAATAAGATTTGGTGGAATGTAAGTGCATTAGGCACTGATTTAACACTTAGAAGAAATAAAAAATTTACCTAGGGAAATACCCTAAAAAAAGATTTTGTTCTCAAATCATGATTGTGACAGGCATGGCATGACACCCCGACATCTACCAAAAGGAAGAATAAAATAGTAATAAAGCTTTGTCATTTGTTAGACAACATGGTCTAGATACGCAGGAGCAAAATTGTGGGTGATAAATCTAGGGGAATTCCCCATAGACGTTTATAACCAAAACGGTATTTTTTTCTAAAAAAACTAGTTTTTTTGGCATAGCGCTTAAACGGTTGCTTTAATCTGATTCAAATTTGGTGGAATGTAAGTGCATTACCAACTAATTTAACAATTAGAAAAAATAAAAAATAATATTCAGGGAAATACCCTAAAAAATAAGATTTTGTTCTCAAATCATGATTGTGACAGGCATGGCATGACACCCCGACATCTACTCAGAAGAAATAATAAAATAGTAATAAAGCTTTGTCATTTGTTAGACAACATGGTCTAGATACACAGGAGCAAAATTGTGGGTGATAAATCTAGGGGAACTCCCCGGAGACGTTAAAACCCAAAACGGTTATTTTTCTAAAAAAATAGCTTTTCGGAACATAGCGTTTAACCGGCTGCTCTAATTTTGATCAGATTTGGTGGAATGCTAGATCGTTAGCCACCCTGTGTAACTTAAAAGAAAGAAAACATTTACTTAGGGTAACTCCCTTAAAAACGAAAAGATGTTCCTGACTCATGATTGTGACAGGCATGCCACATTGCACTGACATCTCCAACAAGGATTAGTCAAATCGGATTAAAACTTTAAGAATTGATAGTTAACATGACCCACATATGTAAAAACATAAACTTATTTACCAAGCCCATGGGGAATTCCCCGAAGCCATGAAAACTAAATCGAACTGTTTTAGGAATTTAGCTTTATTTCAATACAGCGACGTAAAAAAAGCTTTAATTTAAAACATTTGTGATGAAATCTTTGTAAACCTATTACGATTGTTCTTTTTACCTACACATGGAGAAGAAGTTTGGTTTGATAACTATGGGACCCATGAGTTTATGCTTGCAGAAACAATAACTACATACACAGCGTATAAAATACAAAATGTGGTTGGGGACCCTGTAGCATGAATATATGGCATACGACATGTGTTTTACAAATAGTGATGGTTAAACACGTGGTTGACACTCTCTAGTTTTCATTATTATTAGCATCCGGCGCAAGGCGGCTGCAGTCACCTACAATTGCATTGGAGCAGTCACTCTTTTATTTGCAGGTATGTGCTGGTACATTGTTACGAGAAAACCGGCAGAATAGCTTGGTGGTTTCGTGAGTCACCTTTAGCCGAATGGTTTTATAATTGAAACTGGTTGGTAGTTAGTATGTCGTGCCATTGGGCAAGTAAACGCATCTACCATCATTGAAGTAATGGGTTATACTAACACTAAAGGAACTCCAGTAACCTGACGGTTGGCGCTGAGTAATCTGACAGTTATCGGTGTGAACCGCCCCTCGAGTATTCGTAAGGTATTTCTTCACATTTCCCCTATTTTAATAAAAAAAACTTGTATATCATATCCTTTAAAGTCGCCAAAAAGACAGTTTGTTTACACCTATGAACTGACATGCCACACCAAGGCCACAATTAATCTATAGCAGTACAATTAATACATAATTTGATTCAATGAAATGTTTGTATATCGAAATGACAACGTATGCGTTTAACGTGTTCCTCACAGAAGTATTTGTGCTTGGCGGGTTGCTGGCTTACTACATCTCCCAGAGCAAAGTTGTCGAAAATCCTTTCGTGTGGAGCGACCAGTTTGGCACCGCATTTAGCAAAATGCTTACCAATGAAGCAATGAGCGGACAAAGCTTGTTTATTGGATCGATTGACTTCGGCTCTTCCTTCTATCTCGCGTGGGTTGCTTCAGTTCTGACCGGAATAGCATCAATCCTAAGCACGTGTGGTTGCGTGGACACATAAAAGAACGTGGAGAGTGAACTTGTAGACCAGAAACATCGTTCAGGTGTATCAGTATTCAACAGGAAGTAACAGCGGACAGACACGTTGAATGCCATAATATTTTGTTGGCATAATGTCGACCGAAAGAGACTACTTAAAATACTTAAGACTACTTAAAAAAAACTTTAAAAAAGAAGGGAAAAATAAAGAATTACCTTTTAAAACATCAGAGTTGTTAGATGTTTTTTCATCTTTTATTGTTGTCATCTCTTGAGAATATAGTTCTTTCATAGAATATTGATATTCAATTTGGATTGCTATTTTTTCTGTGTGCAGAAATATTAATATCGTCAAAATGTGTGTTGCAAATACTATTGTTCAACACTTGGTTGATACTTGTTGTTTTATCATAGATTTGTAGGGACGAGCCCACCATGGTCACCAGACGATGTTGGCCACCAGACAATGATTGTTTTTAACCGTTTTGTTTTTAAGTTTCATGTGCACCATTGAGCAACACTGCCGTACTTCCCGACGGTGTTATAATGTCCCACACACTGATATCGACCTAAAGCAATTTTTTTGTACGAACAAGCTTTGAATAAGTTTTCGCAATAAAGATTTTCATGTATAAAATTAAGAATGTGGAACTAAATAGGAATGTGGCCCAACCCAGGTAATTTGATGTATCAGTAAACATATCACATTTAAACAACAATCGTGTTCGCTATTTTTGACATTCACATTCGTCGCCAACAAGAAACGAGTTAAACTAGAGAGTCTCAACCACGTGTTTAACCACCACTATTTGTAAAACGCATGTTGCATGCCATATATTCATGCTAAAGGGTCCCTAACCACATTTTGTATTTTATACACTGTGTATGTAGTTATTGTTTCTGCAAGCATAAACTCATGGGTCCCATAGTTATCAAACCAAACTTCTTCTCCATGTGTAGGTAAAAAAGAACAATCGTGATGGATTTACAAAGATTTCATTAGAAATGTTTAAAATTAAAGCTTTTTTAAAGTGCTGTATTGAAATGAAGCTAAATTCCTAAAACGGTTCGATTTATTTTTCATGACTTCGAGGAATTCCCCATGGGCTTGGTAAATAAGTTTAGGTTTTTACATATGTGGGTCATGTTAACTATCAATTCTTAAAGTTTTAATCCGATTTGACGAATCCTTGTTGGAGATGTCAGTGCAATGTGGCATGCTTGTCACAATCATGAGTCAGGAACATATCTTCGTTTTTAAGGGAGTTACCCTAAGTAAATGTTTTCTTTCTTTTAAGTGACACAGGGTGGCTAACGATCTAGCATTCCACCAAATCTATTCAAAATTAGAGCAGCCGGTTAAACGCTATGTTCCGAAAAGCTATATTTTTTTAGAAAAATAACCGTTTTGGATTTTGACGTCTCCGAGGAATTCCCCTTGATTTATCACCCATTCAATATTGCTCCTGCGTATCTAGACCATGTTGTCTAACAAATGGTTAAGTTTCTATAACGATTCCATTATTCCTTCTGGTAGATGTCGGGGCGACATGCCATGCCTGTCAAACCTTTGACGAAAAAAAAACGAAAAAAAACGGACAAAAACAATATGTGTCCCAATTTTTCAATTGGGACCCATAATTATTAGATGGTGAAACACCTATTTTAACTAGAGAGTGTCAACCACGTGTTTAACCACCACTATTTGTAAAACACAAGTTGTATGCCAGATATTCATGCTACAGGGTCCCTAACCACAATTTTTATTTTATACACCGAGTATATAGTTTGTTTCTGCAAGCATAAACGCATGGGTCCCATAGTTAACCAACCAAACTTATTTTCCATGTGCAGATAAATAAAAGATAAACGTCTAAACTTTACGAACATTTTACCACAAATATTTTAAATTAAAGCTTCTTTTCAAGCGCTTTAGTGAAATAAGGCTAAATTCCCAAAACAGCCCGATTTATTTTTTAATGGTTACAGGAAATTCCCCTGGGTTTAGTAGATAAGTTTCTGTTTTTATAAGTGACTCATGTTATGGAACAATTCTTAAAGTTTTAATCTGAATTGTAGACTGCTTATATGTCTGTTACAATCGTAATTCAGGAACATATCTTCGTTTTAAAGAAAATTACCCTAAGTAAATGTTTTCTATTTTTTAATTGGTACAGAGTGTCTAATGGTCTAACATTTCACCGAATCTGATCAAAATTAGAGCAGCCGTTCAAGCGCTATGCCCCCAAAAGCTAATTTATTAGAAAAAAAACGTTTTGGTTTTTAACGTCTTATGGGAACTCCCCTGGATTCATTACCCAAAATTTTGGTTTCTGCATATCTAAACTCATGTTGTCTAACAAATACCAAAGTTTGATTGCGATTCCATTACTCCTATTGGTAGATGTCAGGGCGACATGGCATGCTTGTCACAATCATGATTTGAGAACATATCCTATTTTTTAGGGTATTTCCCTAGGTAATTTTATTATTTCTTCTAAGTGTTAAATCAGTGACTAATGCACTTACATTTCACAAAATCTGATTCAAATTGTAACAACCGTTCAAGCGCTATGCCCAAAAAAGGCTAATTCTTTAGAAAAAAATAGCGTTTTGGTTTTTAACATCCCAGGGGAATTCCCCTTGATTTATTACCCAAAATTTTGGTTTCTGCATATTTAAACCATGTTGTCTAAAAAATGTCCAATTTTCATTGCGATTCCATTACTCCTTCTGGTAGATGTTGAGGCGACATGGCATGCCTGTCACAATCATGATTTTAGTACAAAATCGAATTTTTAGGGTATTTTCCTAGGTAATTTTTTTTATTTCTTTTAAGAGTTAAATCAATCATTAACACACTTATTTTTCACCAAATATGATTCAAATTAGAGCAGCTGTTCAAGCGCTATGCCACAAAAAGCTAAATTTTTCCTAAAAAATACCGTTTTGGTTTTTAACCTCCCAGGGGAATTCCCCTTGATTTATTACCCAAAATTTTGGTTTCTGCATATCTAGATCATGTTGTCTAATGATTGACTAAGTTTCATTACGATTCGATTATTTTTTTGGTAGATGTCGGGGCGCCATGCCATGCCAGTCAAACCTTTGACGAAAAAAAAACGAAAAAAAAACGAAAAAAAACGGACAAAAACAATATGTGTCCCATTTTTCCAAATGGGACCCATAATGACAACAATAATATATTGACTGTGTGCCCGGGGTAGGGACATTCGCTTACATTTGACTATACCACGGTCTGTCAGCAATCAAAATCACAACATTTTCTGACTAAAAGATAATTTGTGGACATTATCCTAGACTAGACTGTTAAGTAATTTGTGTACATCCTACTAGAGAATTTGTTTATTATACGCCCCATTTGACTTTAGCGATAATTTTCTGATATAATCAAATCAGGAATCAATTTGAAGATGCCGTTAATAGTCACGTAACCAGAAGAAGCATTACAAAACGCGGCGAAGATTTAACAACTTCCATAACCCAGTCTATGTATACGCGCTAGTAGGAACAGCTGAATAAATTTAGCTAGTCTTTAGAATAAACTTACTCGCGCCCATCGTCGGGTTACCGGAGCTAATGCAGTGTGATGTATATGATAGACACGTTCCTTCAATTTGGTAGAACCCAATAATCCGCTGGGTTCAGGCAATGTCCGTAAAGTTCCTTGCCCAAGGACATAACCGACTAGCTAGCGACCAGTTTCGCACCTGCAACCTTTCGATTGAAAGGCGACGCACTTAACCGCTAGACCAACCGGCCAGTTATATATATATATATATATATATAACACAGTTTTTTTACTAAAAACTTTCAAGAAACTAGAAAATGTCACGTGTTAACTTTGTTAATTTTTTACATGCTGCGTGTCAACTACATTACCAAACTTGTTATTTATGTTGCATATTTTTTCAAATCTACATCCTGTAAACTAACATCCCGGAAAGTTTAAACCTGAGTTTTAAAGTTTTGTTTCTGAAAGCAGAAACTGATGGTCTTTTAGTTGACAAACAAAACTACTTCTTATTTTCAGAAAAAAATATATTATTGTCAAATTCGTGCATAGCCGATGGAACAACCTGTTATAATTCAAATTGAAGTAAAGTTCAAAAAATCAACCTACTTCTTAATAAACAGTTTTAAAACCGAATAAACAGTCTCGAAAATCGTTTACTTAAGTACTTACTGTTTGTACAACAATAAAGATATGTCACCGCTACGGGTTTTGCTGTGTTTTGCCATCTTGATGGTGTTTATTGAAATTTGTGCTGCTGATCAGAAAAATAAGTAAGTCTATTTCCTTTACGTCATTATTCACACAAATAGAATTTAAACATTTTCGTTAAGTTGTTTGCAAACCTATACTCTAATCTTTGTGTTTTTGATCGCCAATTAGGATGGATCGAGAAAGACGTTCGGCAGAACAAGAGATGCTGGATTTTGTTTCTGCTGATGAGGAGATCACAGATAACCAAGGGAGGGTGAAACGATATTTTGAAGCGCCACCATTAGGTTTCAAGCATTTGTCGTCGCGGAATTGGATTAAAAACTAGAAATTTAATAACATTCTGTTGTTACTTTTACAACACTTCATTTTCATGTCACCTTCAAGCTCAATGCGGCTGTAAGGTTATTGACTCTTATCAGTATGGTAATACGATTCCTTGAACATTCGCGTTGATTTTAATGTTATAAATAAACAAACCAGATTGAAGCCACCGTTACAATTTTAATTGGAACCTACGATTGATACCCAAATTATTTATATACGCGTGATAAATCACATATTTGAAATATTCTTTTTTTCCGAATCGGCATTTACGTAGGGATTTTTCGTAATTTAAAAAAAAAACTTTGTTCATTTAAAAAGTCATATTCTTGTCAAATTTAGCAAAACGAAACCAAAACTTATTAATTGTAAACCATGTCAATACAGTGGCCATTTCACGGTGCCTCGATCCATCCAAGACACACATTGCGTGACTTTGGGAGATTACAACTTCGGCAGCATCCTTCCTCCGGAAGAGGACCTCGTCATGGCTCCTCCTAATCCATTTGACGAGCTCCTCGACCTCCTACCCCGTCCTCCTGAGGAAGATCTGTCGACTGACAGACTCACTCCTCTTCTTGGAGCTGATAATGCGCTGGAGAGCTTCTTGTCTGAGATTTTTAACATTCGAACTCGAAGGCAAATATGTGAGTGAAAATTGTCTAAAATGGTTGGAAAGATGTATGAGACAAGATGAGGATAGGATATTCATGTTTATTCCCGTGAATGGGAAAACCAAGGGGGTTAACACATGGGCAATCATCAGATTACCTCGGGTTACCGGAGCTATTGCAGTGTGTTGTGTATGATCAGGCCCGGTGCTAGGAACCGCGGGGCCCAATTAGAAATGTGATGGCGGGGCCCTTACTCTTCATAGCAAAATTTATGGGTGTTTATATATCATATAATACATACCAGTACATACAAACTATAAAAATAGACATTTAATACTTACTATAAAGCAAATTAAAGGTGGATGCTTATTTACGATATAACTCCAAACATATATATATATATATCGGGTAGGCTAACAAAAAAGTTCATTTTATATATATATATATATATATATGTTGTTTAGCAGCCATATTCATTATGACGTAACAGGCAGACACAGAAATATAAATTTGACATAGTTACGATGCATTTAACAAATTGATATTATGACAAAGAATATTATTTCACGTTTCAGTAGTATTTTAGACCTCGTAATACACAAAGACCCACGCTAGCGCGGGGCCCATGGTGCAATGGACCCCTTCCTGCCACCACAACTGAGCAGAATGGGTCACCAGATACTTACCCCAGTGCAGGCACAGGGGCCACTACAAACTCTTCTTCTTTTCCTTTTGGTAAGTATCAACAAAAGTTTATGTTGCTTGTTCGAATGTTACATTATTTTGAATCACAATGACCAGGATATATTTAAAGTGGGGTGCTCTAAATCAAACGCCAGAAATAAATTTGTGTAAACAGCTGTTAGTTTATGGTTAAAATTAGGGGATTGTATTTCATGTTAAGTGAACACTTATATTAGACTAGGTGGAGCATTGCCATTAATAGTGCATTATGTTAGTTTATAAACGATTTAGTATTAGTAGGAACCAAAGCTAAGCAGGCCTCATTTAGCCTTGGTGTGGACACGACTTTAAGGGGAAATCTAAAATTTAATTTACTCTTTTAAATTGCAGATCCAACGGCTGGAACACCCCGTTCTAGATTTCTTTGTCGTGAGCTCACCAGCACCACCCACCGGACACGTGCGCTTATGGATTCCACTCACCAGGCGGAGCTCTTCCATTACGGTGGCAGGTTCCAGTGGTTCCAGCAGACGAAGTGTTATGGAACCAGCGTTTGTAGCGGGTCTACTCTTTCGTGAGTTGTATTATTGAAATTATATGCTATGCAATTTATAACCATCGCTTGTTCGGCCACTAAAATTGCAACCTCGCGAGCTTAGGTTGGAATATTCATATTTACCCACAGACCTGTGGAAAGGCACAGGATATTACTCCGCCCTCATTTGGCACAGTACTGCCGTTCAGCACTCGGGTTACAGTAGCTATTGCAGTGTTGTAATATTTGATTTTTACTCTCATAATTTTTCTAAAATCACTGTATAAATGTAACACCTTCACTCGGGCACAAACATTTAGAGTAGAATAATACTAACAAAAGTAGTATCTGTTCAAAACGAATACACTAAATATGCATATTGTTAGGAGGGCAAACTCACTCGTTAGGCCAAATAATTACTTTGCTTAGTAAGAGGACTGTGAGCCAGACGATTTTACTTGCTTAACCGGATCTGGCCAACAGGTCGTAGATTTCCGACCTCTGGCTTACACCATTTACCTTCGTATCTACCACATACTTTGTATTCAATCAGCTGCACTCAGCGATATTCCAACCAGCAAGCTGCAGTCATTTTGAAAACCGCGGGAAAAATCGACGTCATAATCACCGACGTCATTGAGAGTTCCTGTGCACCAACTTTGCCGGGAGTGTAAACGTCACTATCAGCATTATGACGTCGAGGCAAATAATGGAAAACGTTATCGACTACGAAACTTCTTTTTAATAAAGGGGGATCAAGTTATGACGAATTTGTTGGTTTTGTTTTCAACATTTTAATTTTTCATCCAAATTTTTGTTTCGGATAAAATCTGTAACAAGATTCGGATTGCTTCATTTCTAGGTCACCACTTTAAGTTCTTTTATTTACTTATATTGGCATAGTAGAAGTTCATAGAACATATGTATGCGTATTCAATATGTTACCCAACACGTGTAAATACAAATATATATTGATAACGCAGGTCGTCGAATGTTCGTTTTGTAATGCGGTTGATTGGGTTGAATCCTATTGATCGAAAGGTTTCTCACTAATATCAATTGAAAGCTAGTTGTTTCACCAAGGAGTTTAACATAGCTCAGGTAGAACAAGGAAAGGCGGGGTGGGTAAAACGTCACCAGGGAAAGCTGCTGTACAAATCTAGTAATTGTCGGCAGCTGTAGTTACTTCATGAATTTATATAGTTGCTGTACTGTCAAGTAATCGTAAAACAAAATGCCAGTTTGGTCTGCTCGTTGATGGTTTCCCTTTCAAAAATTGCTTAAAAACAAGTAACCTTCGATGGAAATTGGGAGATTCGCGTTGACATCCGCCATTTTACTTCGGGACATTAACTACTCAGCTTGTCAGCTTTTTAGTGGCATGTCGGACAATTAGCCGAAGGTAACTGGTCGGCTGCTTACGTTTGAGCTTTAATCTGCCACCCTTAAGGGTTCCCAGTATGCAGAACTAATTTTAAAATCGTATCAAAGATGACGAAGGCAACACTAAGGGAATTACCTATTTATTTCTGCAACAATTCATACGAATACAAATGGTGTGGACACATATGCAATTATTATTGTAACTGTGGCTTTCAAAGTGTTTGTTTATTAACACCGTTGGTAATAAGACATGTGTAATTATGTTAACATTAAAATCATTGCATAAATGGATTTTTATACAAATACATGGAATCCTAAAATATTACTAATAAGAGTTTGTAATCTTATATTCACATTGAGACTGGAGGTGACATGAAAATGAGGTGTGGAAAAAGTAACAAAATGTTTTCCAATTATTATTTTTTAATCCAATTCCGCCACGCGAAAGACTTGAA